>PVIC010036504.1:0-18552 GCA_004025085.1 Thryonomys swinderianus
AAAAAAAAAAAAGAGCTAAGGGAATATCAGAAAATAGATACCTTCTGTTTCTGGATAGGCAGAATCAGTACTGTCAAAATGGCCATACTCCTGTGTGTTGCAGAGTGTCTGACCTCATTCCTAGCATCCAAAATTACACCCCACATGTCCAGACATTATCAGGGGTTCCCTGGGCTGACAGCTATCATCTGGGAAACCTCAGCGGGCCTGGTGGTCACAGAGAAAAAATAATGGCCATACTACCAAGACTGTTATATAAATTCAGTGCAATCCCAATCAAAATACCAACAGAATTTCTCACAAGAGCTTTCAAAAATACTAAAATTTATAAGGCATAAGAAGAGTTCCAGAATAGCACAAGTAGTCCTAGGAAACGTGAATAAAATAGGAGACATCACAATCCAAGATTTGAAGTTACATTACAAAAATACAGTGATAAAAATAGCATAGTACTAGTAAAAAAACAGACATGTGGATCAATGGAACAGGATAGAGGATGTAGAAAAAAAACCCAGGCACATTCAGTATTCTGATCTTTGACAAAAGGGCTAAAACACATGCAGGAGGAAAGACAGCTTCTTTAATAAATGTTACTGGGAAATTTGGCTATCCAAATGTGGAACACCAAATCTAGATTCATATTCCACATGAGCCAAAATAAAATCTAAATGGATCAAAGATCTAAATATTAGAACAGAAAAATTTGCTGAAAGATAAAATAAGTAAACTGTTAAAGACATAAGTATAAGCAGGGACTTTCAGAGTATAACCTCAATTACAAAAGAAGTAACATCAAGAATCAACAAACAGGATCATATTAAATTAAAAGCTTCCGATGAGCATGGTGGCACATACCTATAATCCCACGATGCAGGAGGCTGAAGCAGGAGGATCAATAAGAGTTAGAAGCCAGTCTCGGCTACATAGTGAGTTCAAGCTCAGGCCAAACTATTAAGTGAGACCCTGTCTCAAAACAAATTAACAAACAAACAAATTAGTTAATTAAAAAGATTCTGCACATCCCAACACTCGGGAGGCAGAGGCAGGAGGATTGCTGAGTTCAAGGCTTGCCTGGACTACATGGTGAGCTCAGAGCCAGCCTGAACTACAAAGCAAGACTCTGTGTCAAAAAAAATTATAACTAGAATTTGCATCTGAACTGCGTACAGTGGTGCATGCCTACAATCCCAGAACTGAAGCAAGAGGATCACATGGGATCTGAGCCCAGCTGGGCTATAGTGAATTCAAGGGCAGCCTGAACTATGTTGTGAGACCCTGAGCTATTTTTGAGACGCTGTCTCAAAAATAAAATAAAATAAATATATAAATGAAATTCCTTAAATAAATCTGACCTATTTGTAGTTATTTTGTTTCTTTAAGACCCCATGATGTAGGCCAGACTTGCCTTAAACTCTATCCTGCTTCAGCATTCCTAGTGCTGGAATTACAGACATGCACCCCCATGTTTGCTAAGGTTTTTCTGTATTTCTTGACCTTTTAGGTAATCTGTCTTGGAGACTGAAGTTTTGTGTCTTACTAGTTTACTTTATAGCTGCATACTGATCTTTATCATATCTTTGGTAACTTCAGAGAATGGAGATTTCTCATTTGAAAAAAATCTGAACTTTCTAGAAAGCTATTTTAAACAATTCTGGTTTCCCTAATCAAATCTTAAGTGAAATACTCTTGTTTTTTTAACTTACCTACAGATTTCCCAGCAACCCCACAGGAAATCTCAAAGGTTTTGGTGTGTCCTTGTAAAAAAAAAAAGTATTAACAAATAATTTGGTTTACTTGATACATTAAATTGTATAAAAACTTATTGTCAAATAAGACAGCATGCTTAATCTTCCATAGGCTATATTTGTGTAGGTAAATGTTACTAATTCATGTATTTCAGAAACCATGTAAATTGACAGTCACTTGTCAATACTCTTGCTTATCCACCCATATTACCAGTTAATGTTATTAGTTGTAATTCTAGCTATAATTCTCTCCTCTCTCTCTGTCTGTCTGTCTGTCTGTCTGTCTGTCTGTCTCTCTCTCTCTCTCTCTCTCTCTCTCTCTCGTACCAGGGACCAAATTAGGACCTTGCACTTGCAGAGCCATTGAGCTAAATCCCCAGCCCTCTAGTTATATTTCTAAGCATTATATGATACAGAAAAGAAAAAAAATCTCCACAGACATGCCTGGAAATAAATGCTTTTAAAGCTATCCGAGAAACCTTTAGCCATTCAAGTTGACATCGGAAGTTAACCATCACAAAGCCACAGAGGACTAAGTTGGATAAGCAGCTAGTGGCCCTGAAGCTGTGACCCAAGACTACACAACAGAAATTAATTACATGGGACTGAATGGATGACAAAAGAGGACTGTGCTTTGTTTGGAGGACTGATATTTCCTTAATGTTCTGTTTCTAGATATAGGAACACTTCCTCTTTTCTCAAAAAATATTATACTTTGATGAACAGACATAAGACATTTATTTTTTTTCTCCTCATTCCTCCAGATTTTTGCAACTTATTAGTTTTCTCAGCCTCTCTGTCTCTCTCTGTCTCTGTCTCTCTGTCCCGTTCCACCCCCTTTGATACTGGAGTTCGAACTTAGGACTTCATCTGGAGGTACATCCCCAACATTGTTTTATTTTTTATCTTGAGACAGTGTTTCACTGAGTCAGTAAGTTGCCTAGGCTGGGCTCAAACATGCAATCCTCCTGCCTCAGCCTCTCAGGGTGCTTGTATAGTAGGCATGCATTACCATCCCTAGCTACTTACTGAGCATTCTAATTATCATCCCAATATAGTTATTCTCATAGGTTCAGTAAGAATCTGTTCTTGTAACAGGGCATGATTAGGAATGCTGATTATATTTTTAAGGCTTTGTCTGAATACTCACAGGAGCAGGTTAGTCCCTGTAGGGACTGTAACTGATGTCATAACCTTAATGCTCGTGCCTAGTGCTTGAATCACAGCCTTGCAGAGGAATATGGAAGGTCCCTTTCTGGAAGCTCCAGGAAACTTCAAGGAGATTGACGATCTAGAGAAGACAAGAATGTACACAAATATCCTGGGACTAAAGGCAAAATCTGGTGGTGAGTTCGGGGTCTGGTTTCTTAGCCTCGGGCATTTTTAAAATCAGTACATGTTTGCAGTATGTGATGTTTGCATTCCTTGTGAGTCGATACTAGTACATAACATACCTCAGTTATTTTTTTCATCGTCTTTCCCTCACCAACTGCCTCCTCCCTCTCTTGGTGCTCTCCCTTTTAAGAAAGATCTACCTCCCTACTTCCTGTTATCTATCTTTTATTTTATTCTTTATATATAATTTGGGTTTCTCATAACCACGCACTATTTAGACTTCTTTATCCAATTTATTTCTCTTAACATTATGGTCTCAAGGTGCATCTATTTTCCTACAAATGACTCATTTATGGCTTTTTAAAAATTTGATTTTATTGGTATATTTTATATACACATCATGAGCACACTCAGCGTGAAGGATTTGTACCAGTGTATGACATGGCTTACTTCTCTTTTTTCCCCATCCTCCTGCCTACCCTACATCCCCCGCCCCCATATACATAAGCTTTGTTTCATTTGCTGTTGTTTTTGAGACAGGGTCTCACTTTGTAGTTCAGGCTGGCCCTGAGCTCACTATGGAGCCCAGGCAAACCTCGAACTCAGCAATCCTCCTGCCTCTGCCTCCCGAGTTCTGGGATTACAGGCGCGAGCCACCATGCCCGGCTTTGTATTGTTTTTTTACCATCACATTTTTTCTTTCCCCTTGTCATTTTCCCTACTCCCTCTTCCCTTTGAATATTTTCTATTTCACAATATCAAACATTCTAGAACTCATTTACATCTTCAGTTTCTCATATCAGATAAAAGATATGGTATTTACACATCTGTGACTTATTTATTTCACTTATGAGGATGTCCTCAAGGTACATCCACATCTGCGTATAAAAGGCTCAAGTTTATCATTCATTATGGCTGAATAGTATTCTGTTTTATAGAAAAACCACATCTTCTTTATCCAGTCTCCTGTTGATGGTCATTTGGGTTGTTTCCAAGATTTAGCTATTAAAAACTGAGCTTCCCTAAGTTTATGCTTCTTTATGGCACAGTAATACTCCATAGTGGGAAAATATATTTTATTTATCCATATATCTGTTGATAGACATCTAATCTGCATCCAAAATTTGACTATTAGGACTTGTGCTATCTATAACTCTTTTAGGAAGATACATAAAAAGAAAATAGCTACATTGAATGGACTTTTTTTTTTGATTAGGCATTGAACTCAGGACCTTTTGGTTGTGAGGTATATGCAGTGCCCCTGGGCTGAATCTTTGGCAAATAAGTAAAGTTTCTGGGAAGAGAACTCAGGACCTTGTGACCTTGTGCTTGTGAGGCAGGCTCAGTGCCACTGAACTAATCCCCAGCCCTTCAAATGGAATTTCTAGTTGTAAGTTTTAAAGGAATCTCCTACTAATTTCTATAGTGATTGTACTAGTTTACATTCTACTTACAATATAAAGGGTTCCTTTTCCCCTCCAGCCTACCAGAATTTATTATTTGATTTCTTGATTATAGCCATTCTTTTTTTTTTTTTTTTTTTTGAGACAGGGTCTCGCTTTGTAGTTCAGACTGGCCCTGAGCTCACTATGTAGCCCAGGCAAGCCTTAAACTCAGCAATCCTCCTGTCTCTGCCTCCTGAGGGCTGGGATTACAGGCATGAACCACCATGCCTGGCGATTATAGCCATTCTTTCTGAGATAGGATGGAATCTCAGTGTTGATTTAATTTGCATTTTACTAATGGCCAGTGATGTTGAATTATTTTCATATATTTATTGGACACTTGTACTCCTTTTTATGTCAAGTGTTTATTTCAATTGCTCACTTTTTGATTAGGCCATTTATTTTGGGGGAATCTATTTTTGTAGTTCTTTAAATATTTTAGATATTTGTTCTTCATCTGAGGAATAAATGGAACATTTTCCCCCGTTCTGTACATTGTCTTTCTCTTGGTTCTTTTGCTATGCAAAAGCTTTTAAATTTAATATGTCTCATTTTGTTGATTTTCAGTACTATTTCCTGTACAAGTAGGGTTCTGTTCTGAAAATACTTTTCTAAGCCTATGACTTCAAGAGTTTTACCTGTTTTGTCTTCCAGCATATTGTTTGTTTAGCATTTAGATCTTTGATCTATTTTGATTTTAATTTATATATAGTGAATGATATGGGGCTAGATTCAATCTTCAGTATGTGGATAACTTGGTTTCCTCAACATTATTTATTAAATAGGCTATCTTTCCTCCAGGGAATATTTTTTGGCCCCTTTGTCAAAGATCAGATAGCTAAAATATGCCTGAGGTTGTTTCTGCTTCCTTAATTCTGTTCTGTTGACCCACAGGTCTGTTTTTGTGGTTCTCTTCTTGTGCCAGTACCATGCTGTTTTTAATCACTGTAGCTTTGTAATGTAACTTCAAATCTTGGATTGTGGTGCTTCCTACTTTGCCCTTGTTTCCTACGACTGTTTGTGGTGTTCTTGGTCTCTTCTGGTTAGGATTATTTTCTTTAATTTTGTGAATTGTGCTATAGGTATTTTGAATGGAAACTGAATTAAATATGTATATCAATTTTGGAAATATAGTCATTTTGACTATCTTGGTTCTACTTACTTAGGAACAGAGATATTTTTCTATTTTCTGATGTCCTCTTTGATTTCCTTTTTCAGAGTACTATAGTTTTCATTATAGAGAACTTTCACTTCCTTAGATTAATCTCTTAAGTATTTAATTTTGCTTAGTGCTACTGTGAATATTCTTTTGATTCCTTTCTCAATGGGTTCATTATAAGTGTACACTACTGATTATTGTGCTCATTTTGTATCCTGCTACATTACTGAACTGAGATAAGCTGCTTCATACCTATTTTATTCAGAGTTTTTATCATGATAGGATGTTTGATTTTATCAAAAGTTTTTATTTATTGCCAGGCATTGTGGTTCACACCTGTAATCCCAGCATTTGGGAGGCAGAGGAAGCAGGATTGCTGAGAGTTCAAAACCAGCCTGGGCTACATAGTGAGCTCAGGGTCATCCTGAAGTGGAAATTGAGACCCTTTCTTGAAAAACTTTTTTAAAAGCTTTTGTTTATTGAAATGATCATGTGGTTTTTTTTTTTTTTTTTTTTTTTTTTAGACAGGGTCTCGCTTTGTAGTTTAGGCTGGCCCTGAGCTCACTTTGGTGCCCAGGCAAGCTGCCGCAAACTCAGCAATTCTCCTGTCTCTGCCTCCCAAGTGCTGGGATTACAGGGTCATGTGATTTTTGTACTTGCTTCTTGTCATAATAGTTGACAATGGTGTATGTACATTAAAGTGATTGGCCTATAGCTCTCTATTTTGGTGGATCTTTGTCTGGTTTTGGGATCAGGGTAATGCTAGTGTCCAGGAATAACTTTGGGAGTACTCTTCCTTTCAATCTTATTAACAAGCCTAAGTAGTATTGGTGTTTTGTCATTTTATAGGATTCAGCAAGAACTCCATCTTGACCTCAACTTTTCTTAGTTGTTAGGGATTTTTAAAAATTACTGCCAGTTTCATTGACTGTTTCTCATTATTCATATTTTTACTTCTTGTTGGTTTTCATAATTCATATGTATCTAGGAATTGATCCATTTCTTCTCAGCATTCCAATTTATTGGCAAATTGCAAAGTAATTTTTGACAATCTTTTTTCTTTTTTACTTTGGTAGTGTGTGTTGTTTTCATCTTTTTAAACTTCTAATTGCATTGATTTGAGTCATTTCTCTCCTTTTTTGGTAAGATTAGCTGAAGGATTTTTTTAAATTTTGTTTATCTTTTTGAAGAACCAATTCACAGATTCTTTTTAAGATTCCATTTCATTATTACTCTGATCTTTAAATTTCCTTCCTTATACTAGCTTTGGATTTAGATTATTGTTTTTTTAGAATCTGCTAGCGCATGGTTAAGTTATTTATATACAAACTGAATTTTGACAAACTCTTAAATTCCAATATATACCACCCTTACTCATAGAAGAGATCTTTATAGTATGAACACTAACACAAACCAAATATTTACTGTCTATAGAACTACAGTGAATAGCTATTAAATAGAACAAATTTACCTCTACTAAAAATAGAATTCAACAGCAACAGCATAAATTGAGTTAGCTATGTAGAGATTTATAAAGCTTAGTAATTATACCAATAAAGGTAGAGGGTGTGGGGAATTGGAGAAATAAGAAAGCAAAATTGAGCAATTAATTAATGGAATACAAGGAGAGAAAAGTGAAACAGAACCATATTCTCTCATGGTTCTTGGAATTGGAATCCAAGATCAGGAGATTCAATATCTGTGAGTTCTCAGAAAAATTGTTGTCTCTTGCTTTGTCCTTATTGGAAAGAGCAGGCAGCTCTTTGGGGCCCCCTCAAAAAGGGCACCGATCCTATCACAGGCGTTATCCTCACAACTGAAGATTTTATGTTCTAACACTATTGCCTTGAAGGTTAGGACTTCATTCTGTATATTTTAAGAGAACACAGACATTCAGACCATCGCACATAGCAAAGATGGCAATATAGTAGAATGATCTTTTAAAATACATTTTACTGGGCCGGAGGGTTAGCTCAGTGGTTCCAGCGCCTGCCTTGCAAGCGCAAGGACCTGAGTTCGATCCCTGGTTACCACATATAATGCTGGGCGTGGTGGCTCATGCCTGTAATCCCAGCACTCGGAGGCAGAGACAGGAGGATTGCTGAGTTCGCAGCGGCTTGCCTGGGCACCATAGTGAGCTCAGGGCCAGCCTGAACTACAAAGTGAGACCCTGTCTCCAAAAAGCAAAAAAAAAAAAAAAATACATTTTACTAGAAAGAATCTCACACTATACTTTGTTTGCATCAGAATCTCACTATATAATTCAGGCTGGCCTTGGACTCACTATGTAGTGCAGGCTGGCCCCAAACTTGCACTAATCATCTGGTCTCAGCCTCCAGAGGCTGGGGTTACAGGCATGTGCTACCATCTGTCTGTTGGCCCCTGTGGTCTCTGCTATATCAATACTAGATGTCTAAAGTATATAGGTTTTCCTGGCTCACAGCTATTTGAGAACTGAGAGATTGAACAAAACAGGATTCACTTTTATGTAATAACAGGGTTTCAAAGTCAGGGCCAAATCACTGCCAGGAAGGAGGACTTCAGTTGCAGCCTGAAGTAGCTAACTTTATTCTCATATAGTCTTGGTTATTAGAAGGTTCTATGTGGTATTGTCCAGGATTTGATCAGTATGTTAGGACTGGTTTTGCAGAATTATTTTTGATTGGGTTCTGCAGAGCCATCATAGCTGGGGAGGAGGGAAGGCCTCAGTTCCCTGTCATTGAGTGATTGTTCCTGCTTGGTGGGGGGTGACCTCCTTTTGGGTCTGCTTTTCTTGGAATCCAAGGTGGCTATAGGTTTAGGACAAGTACTCCAGACTTCCAGGCATTTTCCAAAGTGTTTGGAAGTGCATGCAATGAAAGCTGACAATTTGGTATCCTTTGTGAATTCTGAAAATCACTTTAGTTTCTCTTTATCTTGGTGTCCCCAGTTTTGAAGGGAGATGGGATAGGGTAGGTAAATTTTGGGCTAATAACCCTTGAAATATAGATACTCTGTCTTCATGCAAAGCCCAACACAGCTTTAAGGTAATAAAGGGAGACATAAAAAGAAGGTGGATATGCCAAGCTTTGTAGTGCTTTTGTTATCCTTTGGGTATGTGCAGGCCCAGCTTCTAGGTACCTGTTATAGGACCCAAACATTACTCTCATTTACAATTAATTTTGCAGAGTAAAATTGTACTAAGTAGAGCCCTGTACATTTTGGGTTCTGAGAGAGTGGAGACATTGAACATTGAACCCTTACTAGGGAGATAGTTTCTGCATTAGTGAATTTCCGGGGGCCAGGGGCAGTCTAGCCTTAAATCACCAGCCTCTTCAATAGAAGGCTCTGGAATGATTCTGTAGCTATGGCTTTTTTGGATCCAGTGATGAAATGAAATGGGTAAATGTGGGAGACAGGGTAAGAGGATGCTGCCAGAACCCTCATGGCAAACTCCAGTTCCATGTGAGCCCCACAGCAAAGGATTAACAACCAACAAACAACAAAATCAGAACCTTGGAGAAAAGGCTGAGCCTGGGCTCTACTCTTGCTACTCTGAGCAGTGGCAGAAAATACTGCACAAGCAGAAAGGGCCAACACCCCAATCTCTCCATACTTTTATTTGCTACAAAGCCTTCACACCCAAAATCCTAGCGTGCATAGAATAGGTTGGTTATCCATAATAATCCCTGTAGTTGAAAATCCCATAAAGCAGAGCAGACATCCTCAAATCCAAGTAAGTCTTAAAACCAATAATCCTACAGCAGTAATCCTTGTAGTTTAAAATCCTGCTGGGTGGGGCAGATGTCCACAATAATCCCAGCAGTTGATCCTGCAGGGGAGGGCAGACATCTTTAAATCCAAGTAAGACATAAATCGGAGTAAGCCATCCCCAGTTCCTGACATGTAAGGACTGTGTTTTATGATGCTAAATTGTATGAGCATGCCTCTTCGAACTTTAACAACAGCATGACTTAACTGTGTGCAATTCAGAGATGGAGAAGTGCATAGCCAAGGGAGATTCATAGAACTTGAGTGAAGTCTTGGTATTCCAGAAATGTCTGCATACCCTCTGGAGTCAGAGGGTAAAATGGATCTTTAAAAAATTGATGTAAATTACTTCTCCAGCTTCCTTATAAAAGGTCACTCCCCAGGAGAGTCTAGATGTATACAAGATCATGTCCTGGTTTTTGTTCTATTCTCCTGTAAAGGGAAGGGCCTTTGGTCTTTAGGAAGCAAGTTGGCTTTCCACTGCCCTCAATTTGGCCCACTTGTAATTCTTTTTTTTTTTTTTTTTTTTTTTTTTGAGACAAGGTCTGGCTTTGTAGTTCAGGCTGGCCCTGAGCTCACTATGTAGCCCAGGCAAGCCTCAAACTCAGCAATCCTTCTGCTTCTTCCTCCCAAGTGCTGGGATTAGAGGCATGAACCACCATGCCTGGCATTGCGGTATGTGGTACTGATTGCTGTGGGATGTGAGTCACCATGTCCGGAATTGTTGTTTGTAGTTACTGGGGGATCAAACCAGGGACCCTGAGTTTGCTAGGCAGGCACCGGAACCACTCAGCTAAATCTCCAGCCCCTTGACCCACTTGTAATTCTGGTACTCTTAGTTTTGGGTAGGCCAAGGAATCTGAGCACCAGCCTGGGTCCAGACCTGACAAGCTATCATATCAGCTTCCCTCTGTCCTGTGGGTACCAGCCCTGGGAGTTGCTGTCTTTGACCTCCTACAGTGTTACCCTAACCTGCTGTGCAGTCCACAAAAGAATGTTCAGTGCTGTTTAAAGTCTTCTAGAATTTGGCTTCTGGGTAGTAAGCCAGGCCTTTGCTCAGGGTTTGTGATTCCACTTATTGTGCTGGATTTGACAGTATGCAAGAGTGGGTATGTGCCTAGGAGGAAGACTTCTATCATCTTTGGTTAACAGGATCCAAGTTATGCCCACAAGTGTTTTCAGTGGAGTTCCAGGTTCTAGTTACAGTATTTTGAATGGGTTGTACATAGCCCCTGGGTCTAGTTTGTAAATTGTTTTGTAAGTTTCACTATTAATAGTGTTTGTGCTTGCAGTGTGCTTATTTGACAGTACCCTGGCCCCATATTCATTGTACACTCCTGCAGGTCCCCAAACTTCACCAACCCCAGCCCCACTCTTTGACCTTGACTGAAAAGGTGTATACTACAAGGCATTTTAAATATTTGCATGAAGAAGGCATCTTTAAACTTAATCACACTGGGTGTAGGTGTTCTGTGGTTCTGTTAGATTGAACTACTGGGTTAAGAGGTTCTAGGAGAGAGGAGGGCAAGGGCTCTGTGAGGAGCACTGGGGTTGCTCACACTGGGTCCCAGGCAGTAGTCACACTTACATTTGGTCAGAGTCATCTGTTCCTTTTCCTGGGGACCATCCCTTTCCAATCCCTGGGCACATACTGACTGGCTGTCCTCCTCCCCAAAAGACTGCCAGAGCCCTTTCTCATTTTAAAAGTGTTGCTGTTAGTCACGTCTGGAAACCCAAAACTTGGTTGTGTGTTTTGTTTTGTTTTGTTTTGTTTTTAGACAGGGTCTCACTTTGTAGTTCAGGCTGGCCCTGAGCGTACTATGTAGCCCAGGCAAGCCTCAAACTCAACAGTCCTCCTGCTTCTGCCTCCCGAGTGCTGGGATTATAGGCATGAGCCACCACGCCCAGCATTGGGGGGTGTGGTACTGATTGCTGGTGGGCATGAGTCACCACACCCAATATCATATCATTGTATGTGGTTACAGGATCAAACCAGGGACCTTGCACCTGCTAGGCAAGCGGCGGAACCACTGAGCTAAATCTCTGGTCCAAAACTTGATTTTTAAAGTGCAGAAGAGTCACAACACTTGGGAAATTTTAACAGAAGCCCACAGTTCTAGATTCTTTTTAAAATGACATAAATTTGGGGTGAAAATATAAGATATATAGAAAAGTATAAAGTAAAACATTTCTCTGTGGAAGGTAACTTGCCAGGAGGAGGGGAAGCACACTGAACTCTAATAGACAGTGAAAAATGCTCTCTCAAGTTTATGCCAGGCCAAGCCCACAGCTGCCAGCAGTGCAAGATTTGTGCATCTTTGTCTTTGTGTTTTCCATTCAGATGTGATGGTGAAATCTAGGTCTAGCTGAGCCAACTGCACTGCACGCCAGTCTCCTAGGTCCTGAGAGAGCCCTTAGGCCTGAGTAGACTAAACTGAGACCAAAGCAAGCACTGAGCTAATGGGCATGCCACAGCAAGAGACTGCCCGGGCTCCTGGCATTGGGTCCCTCCTCTGACAATCACAGACTAATCCCCAACAGCCACTGCAAGCCCCTCCCACCACTTGTGCTATATAACGCCCTACACTGCATTCATTAAATGGAAGCGTTCCAGAAACCTCCCCAGAGTCCACTGTGCGTGTGAGTCTGTGCTTCACCCTCCTGTGTGCAGCTCCGCAACAACAACTGGTGCCCAAATGTGGGGTCCTCCGGTAATCCTTCACCTCGCCTCTCAGGTGAGTGTCCCCACTTTTGTGGGGAATTCCTCCTCCCTGTGGCTCAACAGGCCACTTCTTTCCACCTTTCTCCCTGCGGCTCAGTAGGTCACTTCTTTAACATGTTGAACCCCCTTCCACTTTTGTTGCACCAACCTTTCTGAGTATGGGAAATATCCTTTACTCTTCTGCACAATCCCAAGATGGCGTCAGTGCCCCTTCTCTTCTGGCAGATACACAGGCACCACCCCTGCCTGGATCCCCGGCCCCTCCTTCCGCTCCACCCCTTAAAGTACCCCACTTGTGGGCCGCTTCTGACCCTCATCCTCAGCCACCAGAGGCAATGGCAAAGGTGATGTCCAGGGCAGTGGGGCTGTGGCTGCTCAGCAAAGCCCCTCTGGTCCTCTACTTCCCAATGGATGCATACTGGCAGTGGTAGCACTACAGCCAGCCAGGACCATGCTGCTCTATGTGCATGCCCTGTGAGACATGCCCAGAGAAATGCCTGGCTTCCACCTGGGCCAGCACCTCTACAGCACCTACCACAAGCCGCTTCACAAGAACAACTGGATCCATGTGGAGGACACTGGCCTTCTCTATCTCAACCCAGGCCTGGACTGCAACTCCTGGGAGCAGCTGAGCCTGTGGAATGGTGGCTCCCTACAAACAATGTTAAGCCTACACTGCCACCTGACCCACCAGTTGGCCAAATGAGGAGGCTCTTGCTTCAGGAATGGCCCCCAAAATATCAGCGCCTCCCAGTGCCACAATGCCCCAGTAAGACCACTTGGAGAGATATAAAAGACCTCCATGATCAAGCTTGTGCTTTGGCCCCTCCGGGACATTCCCCACCCCTTACCGGGGGCAATGCTGGTTGTCCTCCTGTGTGCTACACTCACTGCCAACTCCTAGGCCACGGTCATACAGGTATGAACCCTAGTTCCCAAACCCCTTTTTCTAATCCTGATCAACTAGAACTCTTCCTGTCCTCACCCCTATGGCAATGACTCCTCCATTTATCCTGCAGTCATTGATGGCGTCCACCCCAAGTTTCATGGAATATTCCTGTCTCTCCTTCCTCTGTCTGCTTTTCTACCTCACCTCCAACTGACTCTTCATCTGTCCTAGAGACCTAAAAACTGAAACCATTGACCCATCTTCCTTGCTCTTGGGCCTGATGCTTCCTTCTCCAGAGTCTCTGGGACCTTCTACTTGTGCAGGGACTCATACTATGTGTCCTATACCCCCAACTCAACAATTTTGCTTTTCAGCACCTGTGTGTCTGCCCCTTACTGAAGACTGGTCGAGCAGCCACCCCCTGTTTAGCCTTGTGCTTCATTCACACAGAAAACATGATTTAGGGGCTTCGGCCATCATCACCATCATTCTGTCCATAGTTACTACAATCTCTGCAGTGACCACTGCTTCATTCACCTTGCACAACCAGATTGCCACTGCTGCCCCTATTAATCAACTCACTCAAAATACACATGCCTTTGGACAAACTTCACCTCTCGTAAGTTCATGGGCTTGCAGGCTAATTTTAGGGTCACCCTATCTGACCAAACCCATAAAAATGTCATATGGTTGGCAGAGGCCATCAGATCTAAACAGAGGGGAGGAGATGATGGTGAAATCCAGGTCTGGCTGAACCAACTGCACCACACACCAGTCTCGTAGGTCCTGAGAGAGCCTTTGGCCCTTGGTAGACTAAGTTGAAACCTAAACCAGCATTGAGATAACAGGCACACCATGGCTGGAGATTGCCTGGTCCTCCCCAATGTTGGGCCCCTCCTCTGACAATCATAGACCAATCCCCAATAGGCAATGTAAACCCCACCACCACTGCTTGTGCTATATAATGCCCTATACTGCATTTGTTAAATGGAAGTTTTACAAGAAACCTCCCCAGAGTCTGGTGTGCATGTGTGACTCTGCACTTCACCCTCCTGTGTGCAGCCCCACAACGACAACACAGATGAATGGGAAATGTCATCTCCTGCTGATCTGGATTTCCCCTTTGGGGTAGAGTTGTCATCTTTCCACATTTTATTGCTTGGATCCCTTCTGAGACACATGGGAAATCCTTTTGTCCTTTTGAATGTGTAGGGCTTTTGATTTGGTGACTCTGACCCACACAAGCCATCATGAAAATGTCTTAGGGCAAGGGAAGCCTTTTCCCCTGCCGAAGGCTGGACTTGGCCTAGTTGGAGTTAGGGCAAAGGGCAGCCTGTCCCAGCTGGAACAGTAGCAGTGACATACTGCCAGTCCCTCCTGTGTGGGACATCAAGGTCCAGAAAATGCCCACTGTGGAACAGTTTGCTGCTTTGTCCACAGATAGGAAGTTGAGAAGTGGCCACATTCTGCTACTGCCCCAAGCAAGGGCTGGTCATGTCCTTTTCCTTGTCCCTGTCTGGACACCCTCTCCCTTTCTGGTTCCCGAGCTAGACAGTGGAGGCCCTTGGGTGTCCTCAGTCACTGGTCCACTCCTGGCTGGACAAGGGCTGCCCTACCTTCCCTTGTTTGTGTAGAGACTCTATCCATCCAGCCAGCAGTCCAGGTGCAGGGATTGCCCCAGCACAGCATGTGATCACTGCCCTGCAGGGGTGCTGCCCTTGCTGGGGGAGTGTCTCTCTCCACTTGCTTGCACCTGCTTGCAGGAGTCCCACCTGTCCCGCCCCACTGCCAAGACCTGCCTCATCCCTGCTATCTTCATCCTAATCCTGCCCTTCCAGATTCCACCTGGTCCTCTGAGCCTAAGAGCTCAGGACAGGTATGCTCACAGAGGCTCTGGACAACATGCTCTGTGGTGTGACTGGTGGTCCAGCCATGCCCACTGGCGAGGGGTCTGGGGTTGGTTAGGGACTCGCTAGGTCTGAGGGGCATGGCTATTCAAGAGTACCAGGTTTGCTGGACATGGTGGCTCTCACCTGTAATCCCAGCATTTGGGAGATAGAGGCAAGAGGATTGCCCTGAGTTCAAGGCTAGTCTAGACTACATAGTGAGTTTAGGGTCAGCCTGAAGCAAGACCCTGTCTCAAAAAACTAAAAAAGAACAAGACAAAACGAAAAAGAGTACCAGAGTTGAGGGTGGGCCTAGTGCTAAGGCATTGAAGGAACCCAGAATTGAGGAAGGCCTAGAGGTTGAGGGGTCCTGGGATTGAGGGAGTCCCAGGACATCCCAGGCAAGGTCGAGGGGACCGAGTTTAGGGGACCCCGCGTTTGAGTGGTCTCAGGGTTGGGGTGGATGCAGTTGAGGTGTCTGGCAGTTCATAGGGTACCGTATGGAGGTGTTCAAGCAGTCTGGGTTGTGAGGGGTCTTGGGGCCCCAGGACCCCAGAGATTCGAAGGCTGAAAAGGTTCCCAGAATTTCTCGAGTGTGCGAGTCTCTGCCTTGAGGGTCAGAGTGTCTCTAGGCATCGGTAGAGATTCCAACCAAGGTTGAGGGGGTCTCAGGGTTGAGTGTTCCCAGTTGAGGTGGACTGGGTTTGAGGGGGTCTGGAATTGTGCAGAACTGATGTTGAGGGGTCCAGAAGTGTGGGGAGCCTCTGGCTTGTCCAGCAACCTAGAAACTTCAGGGTGTCGGGCTCCACCGGGCAGGGAGGGGCCGAAGCGCCCAAAGGGATCCTGGAGGGGGTTGAGCAGTCTGGGCCCAGGAAGGCGGAGCCAGGGCGGTGGGTCGGGCCTGGCTTCGGTCGGGTCGGGCATGGTGGGCGGGGCCTGGGTTGTGCGGCGAGGTCGGGCCAGCCGCCCATCCTGTCCTGTCCGGAGGTGTAGACACCCTGCCTCGCTGCTCCGCCCTCCGTCCCTGCTCAAGTGCTGCGGCAGCCCGAGCCTCAGGCCGCGTCCCGCAGTTTGAGGGCACGGACGGAGCATGTGGAAACTGAACCGGAACCGGGTTCTGCTGGACGAGCCCCCCGAGGAGGAGGATGCCCCGCAGGGCACAGCGCCACCGGGATCCTCAGGCGCCCCGGCGCCGGTGAGGGCGCAGGTGGGGTGCGGGCGGCGGGTGTGGATGCGGGTGTGGGTGCGGGACGATGCCTAGGACCCCAAACGTGGAGTGGCGGAGCTCGACCCAGCTCGCAGCCGCGGGGGCGTCCTCGCGTGCGGACCCTGCGGAGACCCGCGGCCAGGTCCGCAGCTCTGCGCCGCCCTTCTCTCGCCTTAGCCGGGCGGACGGGTCCGAGGCAGAAGCCCTGAATCACGCTGTCCGTCGCCCTTCCAGACGCCCGGCCTCCGGGACCGCAGCACAGTGTGCCCTGGGCGCAATGTTTGTTTGCATAACACGTATTTCCTTTCCGTAAACCTTTGATTTTCTGGAGGAAGACCGCAGCAGAGTCCTTTCACCGAAAATATAAAGGCACTGGCTGACATGTGCGGAGATATGTTTGGAATGTCTAGAATTTTTTAATTAAATAAGATCCCAGGTGGATCCTGCAGGCTCACACAGCCCTCCTGCAGCCCTCTCCGATGCACACTTCCTGTGCAGTGAAATTTAGGTCAGAAAACGAGCACTTTGTTGTAGTTTTAAATGAGGGTCATAAAATTTCTTCTTGTTTAAATTTTGGGAATGCTCTTTTGGAAGCCAGTGATGAGTTACATCTTTTTTCTGAGGACTTAGAAGTAGTTTCTGAAGTGATTTCTTCTCTGGTTGGAGCGAAACACCTCCCTTAGGAATGAGGTTGTTACATCTCACCATCTTTTTTTGTCACAGCGCTTTATTGGTCCATGTTGGTTACACAGATAAATGCTTTTTTTTTTGTCGGATCTGTACATGCACGTAGCAACCTCTAATCACTGCCATCTCCCTGTGTCCACCTCTACTTTCACAATAAATATGTTTAATACAGTTTAATCATATTCATCTTCTTACTTTCTACTTGAGATTGTTGCAGGGGTTCAGTGCTATTCCCAGCTCACAAAAATTGTAGTTGATTATCTTAAGCATTTAAATATGGTTATGGACTGATTTTGTCTTTGTGAAAGTCTTTTATATATTTTTTATTTATTTGTTTTTTGGTCTGGTATGCAGGGCCTGGTGTATACTCGAGAAGTGCTCTACTACTAAACTATATCTCACCCTTTTAATTGTTTTATTTTTGAGACGGTCTCACTAAGTTGCTGAGGCTGGCCTCGAACATGCGATCCTCCTACCTCAGACTTGCACATCCTGAGATTATACCACCATACCCAGAGAGAAATTACTTTTTTTTTTTTTCTTTTTGAGACAGGGTCTCGCTTTGTAGTTCAGGCTGGCCCTGAGCTCACTATGTAGCCTAGGCAAGCCTCGAACTCAGCAATCCTCCTATCTCTGCCTCCCGAGTGCTGGGATTACAGGTGTGAGCCACCACGCCCAGCACTGTGGTATGTGGCATTGATTGCTGGTGGGCGTGAGTCACCACACCCAGCATTGTATGTGGTTACGGGATCGAACTCAAGACCTTGCACTTGCAAGGCAGGCACCGGAACCACTGAGCTAATCCTCTGGCCCCAGAAATTACTTTTTGATTAGTATTAGTGTTATCTATCTTTTATTATTATTACTTGCAGTATCCGGATCGAACTCCTTGTGCTTGCAAGGTAGGCACGGTACCACTTGAGCTAAATCCAGGCTCCCATATCTTTTATTATTTAACTCTCAAAATTTTGTAGTTACTATAAACTGAGTGGGAAAGAATGGATGAGAATTCCAATAGTCAAGAAGAGAAGGTGTCTCTTATAGGCTAGAAACTTAAAAATAGCTTTTTTTGGTGGGATTTTGGGGGACTGGGATCACTTGGGTCCTGGTGACATGTCCCTTTTGACCATCTGTTGTATTCCTGGTGACCTTCTGACTTGTGCTCTGTGACTTATTGGCATGTCCTCTGTGACCTTCTGATGTATCCTCTGTGACCTCTGACATGTCTCTGGGGGCTGCTTGTGACCTGCTGACATGTCCTCCATGACCTGCTAACACAATCTCTGTGACCTGCTGATGTGTCCTTTGTGACCTACTGCCATGTGACCTGGTGATATATCCCCTGGGGATTGTTGATGTATCTTTTGTGTCCTGCTGGTATGTCTTCTGTGGCTTGTTGATGTGTCCTCTGTGACCTGCTGACGTCCTCCATAACCTGCTAACCTGTCCTCTGGGGACTGCTCATGACCTAAGTAAAATGAATCCTATGTTTCTCTAAAATGGTGAGTAGGCTTATTCAAACTGGCAGTGTCCCTGTCCAGGCTCTATCATAAAGAGCAACAGTTATCTTTAAGAATGATTATGTATATGTGGTTACAGAGTTAACTGAAGAAACGTGGTTTAAGATTGAGCAATGTGGGCTGGAGATTTAGCTCAGTGTTTCCAACGCCTGCCTCGCAAGCACAAGGTCCTGAGTTCAATCCCGGTGACCACATACAATGCTGGGT
>PVIC010036505.1:0-18558 GCA_004025085.1 Thryonomys swinderianus
GCATTTGAAAAATATTCAATATCTCATCAAGAGTAAAAATTAAAAAGAGTTACTTTCAAACTCATTCTATGATGTTAGCACTAACTAGCAAAATTGACTAAGAATTCAACAATAGCTGGGCATGGTGGCTCATGCCTGTAATCCCAGCACTCAGGAGGCAGAGGCAGGAGGATTGCTGAGTTCGAGGCTTGCCTGGGCTGCATAGTGAGCTCAGAGCCAGCCTAAACTACAAAGCGAGACCCTGTCTCAAAAAAAAAAAAAAAAAAAAAAAAAAAAAAAAAAAAAAAAAAAAAAAAGAATTCAACAATAACAGAAAAATACATAACACCATCTTTGATTAGGAAACATAAAAATCCTCAATAAAGTTTAAGAGAAAGATCAATCATATATAAAAACAAAACAAAAATGGAAGATAAAGGAAACCAAAGCCTGACTTTATGAGATAAAGAAAATCAATTATATTCTATCTGGATTAACTAGTAAAAGTATGGAAATGCCTCAAATGAGAAATATCATGAAGGAGAGAAAGGACATTACTATATATCTTAGAAATATTAGCAGCATAAAAATGGAGTATTCTGAAAAATTTTAGACTAAAAATTTGACAATGTAGATAAAATTTATAAATTCTTTGAGACACAAGTGAAAAAACTCACTAAAATATAAATAAACAACATGAATAACAGTATACTTTTTAAATTATTTCAATTTTTTCTTATACTCAGGACCTTGTGCCTGCAAGGCAGGCACAGTGCCACTGAGCTAACCCCCTCGCCCATGACTTCAATTTGTATTTTAAAATATTCCCATTTTCCTTCATAGAGACAAGTGATGTGTCAGCTACTGAGAACAAAGTTGTATAGGCTCTGAATTGACTTACTCAAAATGGAAGCATTTAAACCTTTTGGATTTATACCAATCATTTGTGTTTGCTTAAAATAAAATGCTTGCATCTGTATTCTCCATGTTTTGGAGAAATTATCTAAAAATAAATTCCCACTATAAAATTCTACATCCAGATGGCTTAACTGAGCAGGTTTATCCATCAAGAAGTACACAAACTGGGGAAAATGAAACATTTTACTTCCTAAATTCATTTGTTGAGGCTAGCATTGCAATGAAATCTGAAGTGAACTAAAACATTACAATAAAAGACAACTTGACCAATAGCCCTCATGAACATAGAAGTAAAAAATCACAGACAAAACTTTAGCAGTATATGTTCAAGACTGCAGAAAAACATAATAGTATGTCATGACTAAGTAGTCTTTATCCCACAAAGTTGCCTTAGATTATAAAAATACATTGATTTTAAAAAGTCAAACAATATAATTCACTCATGTTAGCAAACTATTAAAGTGAAACCCTGTCAAATTCTCAATAGATGCAGAAAATGCATGTGAAAAGCTCTAGTATTGATTCCTGAACAAAGTCTGAGAAAACTGGTAATACAATGGAACTTCAGCCCAATAAATGTAACCTACAAATAACCTAAAGTTAAACAATGAAAGACATGATGCTTTTCCACTAAAATCAGGAAAATGCAAGTATGTCATTTTCACCATTCTATTCAAACTTTTATTGAAGGTTTTACCCAGGGCAATTCACCATAAATCAAATATAAGAGGCACATGTAATATAGGAAGAAGTGGCTTCTAGACAGATAAAAGACAGGCTTTAATAGATGCAAATGAGCTCTAGAAAGTATGACAGCTTTTATATAGTGGGAAATTTCCATAGGAAATTTGGTGTGGGAATGTAATGAGATGAAGGAATAAATATGATTCAGGGGGTGGGGAGGAGTGGGTGGATAGGGATATGGGTACAAATGAGAATTAACATGTGTCATATACTGGTACAAATTCCCCAATGTTATATGTGATTGTGAGATGTATATAAATTGTACCAATAAAGAATTCAATATAAAAAAGAATATTCTAAATGCCGGACGTGGTGGCTCATGCCTGTAATCCCAGCACTCGGGAGGCAGAGACAGGAGGATTGCTGAGTTTGCGGCGGCTTGCCTGGGCACCATAGTGAGCTCAGGGCCAGCCTGAACTACAAAGCGAGGCCCTGTCTCAAAAACCAAAAAAAAAAAAGAGAGAATATTCTAGAAGGAAATGATGAAAGCAATGAATCTAAAAGTGCAGTTGAAAAGTTAACATCAAATAAGATCAACAGATAAATCTCTACAAAAAATGCCTAGAAAAGAAAAATAAAGAAGCTACTAATAGAGAAAGTACCATTGTACATCAATATAATAGCATCAATGAATATAAACACTGTATGTCAGAAACATGAACTAAGAGTTATAATAACAAAAAAGAAAGAAAGGGAAATGGGATTTAGGGGGATGAGGACTGAGGTGGGTATGAATGGGGTAAGGACTTAAAACAACCAAACTGTATCATGTACATGTACCTACACCCCAAGATTAATATAAACATCATGTACTGCAAATGAACTGATGGGAAAAAAATGAATAGATTTTATAACTTTGAAAATATGCATAATAAAGTTAAAATTTAGAAAATATGGGAAAATATAACAAAAGATTTAGAATACTTCTACATTTAAAGCTACTGTGAGTAATTAAATATGACCTAGAGAGCTAATTGCTTAGAAATATTATGTTTGTGAATCAGATGATTCAGTGTTTATAAGATGTCAATTGTCCCCCAGCTCTTCTATAATTTCAATACAATTAAATTAGAACACCAGATAAATCATCTCTGGACACTAACTAGATAATTACACATTTTAGATTGAATACAAAAAGTATACAGTGCTCAACATAATTTTGGAAAAAAGAAATTGTAAAACTAAAACTAACAATTACAGGATTCATTACATGCAATACTCATGTCAGTGTGATACTGATAAAAGATGTCAATAGAAAGATAAATTAGAGCCCACAAAAGAGATTGACATATGGAGGAGCAGATAATAAAAAAATATATAAATGCAATTTTGTAGAGACATCTCCTTTTTTGATAAATAATGCTAAAAAATTAACATGCAGAAAACTGAATTTCAAATCTTGCAGCAGTTACAAAATTTTCAAAAATAAATCATAGATATAAAAATAAAACTTGAAAATATAATACACCCAAGTGTAATCACAGCACTGTGGGAGCATACGGCAGAAGGATTGTTAAGTTCAAGCTTAACTTGGGCAATACCCTGAGATAATGTCTCAAAATAAAAAATAGAAAAGGCCAGGGCCGGAGATCTAGCACAGTGGTTCTGGTGGCTGCCTTGCAAGCGCAAAGTCCTGAGTTTGATCCCCGGCAACCAACATACAATGCTGGGTGTGGTGGCTCACACCTGCAATCCCAGCACTCAGGAGGCAGAGGCAGGAGGATTGCTGAGTTCAAGGCTTGCCTGGGCTACATAGTGAGCTCAGAGCCAGCCCATACTACAAAGCGAGACCCTGTCTCAAAAAATAAAAAAAAATAAAATAAAAACGGCCTGAGGATATAACCTAGGGTTCAAAGGTCCAGAGTGCAATCCTCAATATTACAAAATAAACTTGTCTATACAACATGTATAAGAAAACATTGAAAAATATCTTTGTGATCTGGGATTATAGCAACATTTGTCAATTATACTACAAAAATTATACATAACCCATAGTATTGGTACATTGGACCTTATCAGAATTAAAAACATCCACTGTTGGTGAGAGTCTAGAATAAAAAACTTAACAAAAGCCAGTGTGATATGTCATGTATTTGTGATTGTAGATTTGTAAGTATAATCTATAAGTAACTCTAATTTTGCTGATGGGAAAATTAGAAATCTAATAAAAATAAGAAATTTGAACATACACATCAGCAGAAATAAAGATGGCATATAAGCACAAGAAAAGATGGTGAGCATCATTACTCATTAAATAAATGGAAAAATAATAGCATAATAAAATAATATACCACCAGCTAAAATGAGAAGCATGTATGTGAATATAGAACTGTTGTAAGCTGCTGTTCAGAATATTAAATGACAGGCACCGTAGAAAATCATTACCATGTAATTTAGCTTTTCCAAATGTTAATGTTGCCCCAAGAGAAATGAAAGTATGTATCTTTAAAAAACTGCTATATTGGGCCGGAGGGTTAGCTCAGTGGTTCCAGCGCCTGCCTCGCAAGCGCAAGGACCTGAGTTCGATCCCCAGTAACCACATATAATGC
This sequence comes from Thryonomys swinderianus, assembly GCA_004025085.1. NCBI lineage: Eukaryota > Metazoa > Chordata > Mammalia > Rodentia > Thryonomyidae > Thryonomys > Thryonomys swinderianus. The sequence goes on from PVIC010036505.1 coordinate 4,191, forward strand.
TGGGCGTGGTGGCTCACGTCTGTCATCCCAGCACTCGGGAGGCAGAGACAGGAGGATTGCTGAGTTCGCGGCGGCTTGCCTGGGCACCATAGTGAGCTCAGGGCCAGCCTGAACTACAAAGCGAGACCCTGTCTCCAAAAAGCAAAAAAAAAAAAAAAAAAAAAAATTGCTATATGAATATTTAGTTTTTTAAGACAAAAATTGAAAAAAAGAAATGTCTTTAAGTATTTGAACAGGTAAACAAATTTTGATACACACACATATAAGCATATATATGAATATTCAGCAATGAAAGGCACAAGCTACTAATATGTGAATGAATCACATAGTCATATTCAAGACTCAAAAGACAGTAAAAACTTTACATAAGATATGAATATACTATAGGACATAAAACACATATAGTCCTTTTAAAAATGCAAACTTATCTATACTGAGAGAGAGCATATCAACTGTTTAGGGAAGAAGAAAAAGAATATGATGGAGGCAATAGAGAAAGGGAAGAAACATTCAAGGTGATGTCTATGTCCATTATCTTCACTTAAATGATAGTTTCATGAGTATATATGTTAAATCTTATAATACTGCATTTACACATCAAGTGGCATTCATTAAAATATTAAAAAATTAAGTGAAATAAGTAGATCACAGATATGTAAATGCTGTATCTTTTATATGGTAGGAGAACCTGTAGATGTAAATAAGTTCTAGAATGTATGATAGATTTTGTGAAATGGGAAATATTCAAAGGGAATGTGGCAGGGGAAAGTAATGAGGGGAAAGAATAAACAGGATTTGGAGAGAAAGAACATGTATATGAGTGGGGTGTTGTGGGGTGGATAGGGATATGTGTAAAAATGAGAATTAACTTATGTCATATACTGGTACAAATTCCCCATTGTTGAGTGTGATTGTCAGCTGTACATAAAATGTACCAATAAAGAATTCAATTTAAAAATATTAAAAACTGAATTTATACTGCTTTCTTTCTTCCTTCACTTTTAAACGAACTGGATCTCTTTTTCTGCTTCCCTTAATTTGAGTAGCGGAAACAAAACAATACAATTTCCAAAATTGGAAGCTCTGAAAGGAGGTTTTCTTCTGCGTTTCTAACATCTAGTATTTAACTCATCAGTATGTTCCACTTATTTAACATCAGTGATATCTCTTGGGTTAGCTTCTTACTGTCTTACTCTGTTTAGGGTCACATTTGGATTATTAAAGTATAGGGTCACATTTGGATTATTAAAGTAGTTCTCACACTGTTCTTTCTGCTATATTTCTTTGATGGCTCAATGTTTATCTTCCATACTTGACTATATTTTTAATACATTATGTAGTACTATCAAAGAAAATGACAGATGATATTCTAGATAGTGCATGCCAGTAAAAGCAATGAAAAATGATCAAAAACATCAGAATGAACTTTTTAAAAAGAATTGTGGAAATTCATCAAGGCTTGAATACACTGAGGAAAGTTTACTCGGGACAAATGGCTGATAATCTGTAAGAACACTGACTTACTCAGTCCGACCTTTCCCCTTCAGCTCAGTAGTAGCTCTGAAAATAGCTCACATTCTTGTTTATAAAGGTGCAAACAGACATCATTTAAAGAGAGAGATGTAATTAATTATTTTTCTGATTTGTCTGGTGGCTCCTTGACTATTTTAGAAAGGGTTTTTATTTTTATTTTTTATTTTACCCAACCTGGAACTGATACAATGTTAAAATCACTTACATTGAGTGCCAGGCTTGGTGGCTCATGCCTGTCATTCCAGCACTCGGTAGGGGAGGCAGAGACAGGAGCATTGCTGAGTTCAAGGCTTGCCTGGGCTACATAGTGAGCTCAGGGCCAGCCTGAACTACAAAGTGAGACCCTGTCTCAAAAAAAAAAAAAAATCACTTACATTGAGTGGATCAAGGAAGGGAAGAGTTAATTAACACACTTAAAGATAATATTTTAGGTTTCTGCTACCTGCTGTGGTAGAAAATGGAGCATACAATAGTTTAACCAAAAGTGTGGGAAGAAAAGGCAGGAAATCAAACATTAAGGGCTTTGAAAAGCTCTGAGATATGCTTGGAAATCTATACAGGCATGTATGTGGGTGCTCACATCTGTTTACACACTCAGGAAAAACCCAAGAAGACCCTAAAATTCTTTTTTTTTTTTTTTTTTGAGACAGGGTCTCTCTTTGTAGTTCAGGCTGGCCCTGAGCTCACTATGTAGGCCAGGCAAGCCTCAAACTCAGCAATCCTCCTGCCTCTGCCTCCTGAATGCTGGGATTATAGGGGTGAGCCACCACGCCCAGCACTGTGGTATGTGGTATTGATTGCTGGTGGGCGTGAATCACCATGCCCAGCATTATATGTGGTTACTGGGGATTGAACTCAATGTGTCAAGCTTGCAAGGCAGGCGCTGGAACCACTGAGCTAAATCTCCGGCCAGACCCTAAAATTCTTATCTACTGCAAACCTTAATGCTTTCAAGAAGAGGGAAATATAGTCTAAGAATAACACAATCTCAATCAAAATACCAAAAGCATTATGCACAAAACTATAGTAAACAACCCCCAAACACGTTAATATAGAACCAAGAGAGACCCGGGATAGCTAGAGCAATCTTGGGTAACAAGAGCCGAGAAGGAGGTATCACAAATCCAGAATATAAGGACAAAGCTACTGTGACAAAAACAATGCCATACTTCTATAAAAACAGACATGTAGATCAACATGAACAGCATACAGGGTGCAGAAATGACTTCAGACACATCCAGTTATCTGCTCTTTCAAAAGGGGGCCAAAAGCATATGCTGAGAAAAGTAAAACCTCTTTAGCAAATAGTTCTGAGAAACCTGGCTCTCCACATACTGAAGACTGAATATAGACCTGTCTTTTTTAATATACTAAATCGAATAAAAATGGATGAAATTTAAATGTTAAACCAGAAACAGTCTTCTGGAAGATAAAATAGGCAAAATTCTTGAAGATGGGCATAGGTAAGGACTTTCTAAACAGAACCCCAATTGTACAAGAAAAGAGGGCTAAGAATTAGCAAGTGGGACATTAAGTTAAAAATCTTGAGTGAAGTGAAGGAAATAAGCAACTGAGTGAATAGACAACCTACAGAATATAAAAATTTTCTGCCTGCTAGTCCTCAGGCTAATACTGAGAATATGTAAAGAATTTTTTAAAAATAGACTCCTCCAAATAAAAGACCCAAATTAAAAATGGGCAAATGAAATTAAGAGACACTTCTCAAAAGAACTATACATGGCTAAAAATATATGAAAATATTTTCAACATCTCTGGGTATTAGAGGGATATAAATTAAGACAACAGTGACATTACACCTTATTCCAGAAAGAGTGACTATCAGCAAGAATCAACTAATAGCAAATACTAGCAAGTTTGTGGGGAGAGGAACCCTTCTACATTGTTGGTGGAAATGTAAACTATTACAGCCACTATGGAAACCAACATGGAGATTCCCCAAAATGCTAAAACTACAAATTCCCATCTACCCAGCTATTCCCCTTATGGGTATCTCCAATGAAAGTATTAAAGATGTCTTATTACAGTGATCTTGGAAGGAGACTAAATGTCCATCAACAGATGAATGGATAAAAAATGTGGCATTTATTTGCAATGAAGCACTACTCTGCCATAAAAAAAGATAAACTCATGTTTAAGAAAATGAATGTACCTTGAGCCCCTAATATTAAATTAAATAAAACAGACACCCAAGCCTAAATATTTCATGGTTTCTGTGATATTCAACCACAACAAAGAATTCTCAAAAAAATGTCTCCAGGGCCGGAGATTTAGCTCAATGGTTCCAACATCTGCCGCTGCCTCGCAAGCACAAGGTCCTGAGTTTGATCCCTGGTAACCACATACAATGCTGGGCGTGGAGACTCACGCCCACCAGCAATCAATACCACATACCACAGTGCTGGGCGTGGTAGCTCATGCCTGTAATCGCAGCCCTCGGGAGGCAGAGACAGGAGGATTGCTGAGTTCGAGGCTTGCCTGGCCTACAAAGTGAGCTCAGGGCCAGTCTGAACTACAAAGCTAGACCCTGTCTCAAAAAAAAAAAAAAGTCTCCATATGATTTGTCATATATGGAATAAAAAAGTTGATAGGAAGAAGTTAAGAATAGAATGGTGGTTATAAGAAACTGAATAGTAGGGAGAATACAGGGATGGTGAATAGTTGATCAATAGGGACTAAGTCACAATTATAAGGAAGAAATTCTATTGTATTATGGTATGGTAAGGTAATTCTGGGTAAAACAAATTGAACTACTCCATTGAAAAGCTAGGAGAGGGAATTTTTTATAGCAAAACAATAAATATTTGAGGAAAGCTCTGTTGAACTTAATACATAATGTATACACATATCAAAATATCTTCTTTATTATGTCGCTTTTATGTATCAGCTAAATAAATGTAATTAAAACAATGAGAAGTGATGATTAGGAGTTAAAGGCATAAATAATGGTCTGGAGTGAAATCAGCAATTATTATTTTATTCAATAAATGTAATGGACAAAAATCTTACTAAATGTTCATGTAGGAAAGATTTAATATGAGAAACCTAAAATACCTACCCATAGAAAGTCCTGCTCTTAAGTTTTGCTTCTTGCTGAATTTGAGAATGTGAACTTGAGAAGAGTACCCATCACACTTCAGCGGATACACACTGTTCTTAAGGCCAACAATGGAGTTCATATTAAACTGCTGCTTCTCTGGGAGTCTAGAATGCTAGGCATAGGATGCCTAGGTGATGAATTCTTAATAAAACCTCTAATTGTGGAATGTCTATTGGGCACCCAATAGTAGAAACATTACATACATGTAATACTTACATGTATAATTATGTAATAATTATATCGTTACTACCTGGAAGGATTTACAATCTTTGTGACACTTTTACAGTAGGAAAAGGAAACCTCTACCTGCATTCCTCCAAACTGTTTCTCCAAGTAACCGTCCATCATCTACAGGAAAAAAAGCAATGAATACCTTCAGCCCTTTCCTAGTGTATTATGAAAGACTACAGTGGGTATTGTAATCTGGAGGTTTCTCTTATCTCTTCCTGTTTAAGGTAAATTCATATTCCATAAAACGCAACCCCCATGAAATCACCAGCATTTCCAAACTCGTCCGGTGTCTACTTCCACGAGAATGAGAAATGACATTATCATAAATTGCCTGACAAAACTGGCAGTAAGAGCTGAGATCGCAAGTAGAGCTTTCATTACTCAACTGGTAAAGGGGATAAAAGTAAACATCTCCTATTTGAGTATAATTGACTCAAATATATCATTGTTTATGCTCAAATGGACAAATACTGAGGACATACTCATAAGAGAAATAGGACAAAGATGTGTAAATATAGTATCTTTTCTCTACTATGGGAAACTGAAGGTGTAAATGAATTCCAAAACATATGACAGATAATATGAAATAGGAAGAAAATATTGAAAAGGAAAAAGGAAAGGGCAGGGAGGGGAAAGTAAAAGAATGGAAAGAAAATTTCAATGGTAAAAAAAGGAAGCAAAGCTTATGTATAGAGAGGGTGGGGGTTTCAGGGAGGGCAGATGAAAAATTAGAACCAAGATATGCCATGTACAGGTACAAATTCTCAGTGTGAAATGTGATCATAATGTCTAAATAAAATGTACCAACAGAATCAATGAAAATATTACCTCATAATGCTTGTTCATGTTTGGAAAGGAGAAGCCCAAGGTGAGAATGCAATTGCAAAAATTTTACATATGGTGATTTGAAAAATATATTTCATTGAATAGGAACACACTAGCTAATGAGATAGCTGAAACATTTAAAAGGTATGGAGAGAACTACAAATATAAAAAAAAATAGAACTGTATAGCAGCTCTTCATCGGTATAAAATTAGATACTATAAAAACTATAGAAGGAAACACCTAAATCTGTCTCAATTTTAATTAGGGACCAGATTCTTAGATAAGATGCCAAAATAAAAAAACAATAGAAAATGAAATTTTACTTGGTAAAAAGTAAAAAAATATATTTTGTATACGTAGGGACACCATCAGGAAAGTAAAAGACAACCAAAAACTGGTAAAAATTTTTCCAATAATTTTAACTGGAAAGCATCTAGTATCAGAATTATAAAGAACTCTTACAACTCAACAGTAATGACAAAAGTCAAGTAAAAATTAGGCAAAGCATCTTAATAGATATTTCTTTGAAGATATACAGATGGCCAGCAAGCACACAAAAGACTTCCCAAATCACAATAAGATAAAAAGTTTGTAAACAAATTATGCTAGGAAAACAGCATAACTACATGCAGAATAATAAATATGGATTCCAATACCACTCTATATCCAAACATAATTCAAAATGAAAGAGACTAAATTGTAAGTGCTAAATCAATGAAATATAACAAAAAAAGAAATATTTTGGACCTTGTGACTTTGGATTATAAAATGATTTCTTAGGAGAATACAAAAGTATAAGAAACAAAGGAAATATAAATTGGACTGCATCAGAATCTAAAAATTGGCCACTATTAAGAAAGTGAAATGAGAAAAAATACAACCATACATAAAATAGGTTCTAATATTCTGAATATATATTTAAAATTACACTTTAATAAGCAGAAAATAATCAAATTAACAAATGGGTAAAAGGTTTGAACTGAAATTTATTTTAAAAAGACATTCATATGTCCAATAAACATGTGATGACAAACAGTATAATTAACCCATTAGAAAAATGCATATTGAAACTGTAACATGAAATTACTTTTTAATTATTAGGAAAGAGAGAAAATTCAAGTTTATAGAGGATGTGTTGACTTTGGATCCCTCAATCCCTGCTGATGGGAATATACAATTTGGGATGGAACCCAAATTAGCATTTCCAGAAAATGATAAACATAGAGGTACCATATGAATCATCAATTTAACCCCTATTTATAGAATCAGATGAAGTAAAGATTCCTATTCAAACGAGCACTCTCATAGCAGAAATTGCCAAAAAGATGAAAACAACCCAAGTGTTTATCAGTGGATGAACGGGTGAACAATTTATGTTACATCCATATAAGGGAATACTACTCAGTCATAAAAAGTGAAAACTGATATATGATGCAATGTAGATCAATCTTGCAAACATTATACTAAATTAAATAAACTGTATATAAAATCACATAGTGTATGATCCTGCATATATGAAATATTCTGGGCAAGTCCATAGAGACAGAATGCAGATAGGTGGTTGCCAGGACCTGGGGAGGTATAACAATGGGGAACCCATCGATCACTTAATTGGTACAGTTTTTTTTTTTTCAGACAGGGTCTCACTTTGTAGTTCAGGCTGGCCCTGAGCTCACTCTGTAGCCCAGGCAAGCCTCGAACTCAGCAATCCTCCTGCCTCTGCCTCCTGAGTGCTGGGAGTACAGGCATGAGCCACCACACCCGGCCAGAGTTTTTTTTTTTTTTACAGGAACATAAATCTTTTAAAACTCAGAAGGGGTTATGCCACCTCTTTCATCAACAACGATGAACTGTTTTTATTTATAATAACTTATTTTTGTTACATAAGTTTAAAGTCAGTTTAAAAAATACAAATGAGGGCTGGTGATTTAGCTCAGTAGTACCACCACCTGCCTTGCAAGTGCAAGGTTGTGAGTTTGATAATCTGGTACTGAAAAAAAAAAGGAACTGCCACTTCACACACACGAGGTTGGTTGTAACAACCAATAAAATGAAAGTAATAAGAGTACGGGGTCAAATGTAGAGAAATTACAAACATCACACATAGCTGGTGGGGATATAAAACAGTCCGGCTATTGTAGGAAACACTTTGGCTGTACTTTAGTGATTAAATATGACATTACCATGTCACTCAGTAATTTCACCAATTTCTAAATACAAATCTGAAAGAATTGAAAATGTGTTCATATACATAAACTTATACACAAGTGTTTACAGAACTATTATATATAATAACAAAAATATAGGGCCGGAGGGTTAGCTCAGCGGTTCCGGCGCCTGCCTCGCAAGCGCAAGGACCTGAGTTCAATCCCCGGAAACCACATAGAATGCTGGGCGTGGAGACACGCCCACCAACAATCAACACCGCATACCACAGTGCCGGGCGTGGTGGCTCACGCCTGTAATCCCAGCACTCGGGAGGCAGAGACAGGAGGATTGCTGAGTTCGCGGCAGCTTGCCTGGGCACCATAGTGAGCTCAGGGCCAGCCTGAACTACAAAGCGAGACCGTGTCTCCAAAAAGCAAAAAAAAAATATATATATATATAAACAACCCTAATGTCTATCAATTGTTGAGTGAATTAATAACTGATATATTCATAGAATGGCCACAATAAAGAACAAAATATTGATATGTGCTATGACATACATTAATCTTAAAATCATGCTAAGTAATACTCAGAAAAGGCCATGTTTTAGGTGGTTTTACTATATGAAATGTCCAAAATAAATAGATATAAAAAGTTAAATTAATGGCAGCAAAGGATAGAGAAGAGTAAAATGTGCAATGTCTACCAATGGCTATGGGATTTCTATCTGGGACAATGAAAATACTCTAGTGGTGATGGTCGCACAACTCTGACTATGCTAAAAGAATTTAATTTCTCAACTTAAAATTATAAATCCCTTAGAGCCGGGCGTGGTGGCTCACGCCTGTAATCCCAGCACTTGGGAGGCAGAGACAGGAGGATTGCTGAGTTCGAGGCTTGCCTGGGCTACATAGTGAGCTCAGGGCCAGACTGCACTACAAAGTGAGACCCTGGTTCAAAAAAAAAAAAAAAAAAAAAAAAAAAAAAAAAAAAAAAAAAAAAAAAAAAAAAAAAAAAAAAAAAAAAAAAAAAAAAAAAAAAAAAAAAAAAAAAAAAAAAAAAAAAAAAAGCAAACAAATAAAATTATAAATCCCAAATAGGATCAATTTACATCACAATGAAAATACAAAAAAGGAAATAAAATGTAAAAAAACACATCCTCAGTCTAGAATTTCACACCCAGGAAAAGTGGAGTAACAGTGATTTTCTAAACAAAAGATAAAATAATTCATTAATAGGGCCGGAGATTTAGCTCCGTGGTTATGGTGCCTGCCTAGCAAGCACAGGATCCCTGGTTTGACCCCAGTAACCACATACAACAATACCGGGAGTTGTGGGTCACAGCCACCAGCAATCAGTACCATATAGCACAAATGCTGGGCTTGGTGGCTCAAGCCTGTAATCCCAGCACTCAGGAGGCAGAGGCAGGAGGACTGCTCAGATCCAGGCTTGCCTGGGCTACATAGTGAGCTCAGGACCACCCTGAACTATAAAGTGAGACCCTGTCTCAAAAAAATAATAATAATTCATTACTAGAAAACTTGTATTATATGAACTATAAAGGGATTTTTTCACCCAAGTTGAATATAATACCAGGGAAAAATGACTATATAAACAAATAAGTGGAAGTATTTAGAAATGATTAAATGGAGATAAATGTAAAAGTTGCTTTAATGTTTTCAATCCTTTCATAAAATAGACTAAGGCATGTACAGTAGCAATGCATTATGGTTCATGACATATGTAAACATAAAATAATATGATGAAAACTGAACCAAAAATGGGAGAGAACTGAAAGTATTCTCAAAAAAAAAAAAGTAAAATCTGGTAATACGAAAAGTATTATATTTTTAACTGAAATGTAAAACTATTGTCTACAGTCAAAAGTCCCTAGATGTTGCCCAATTATTTACATAAGTGCAGCAAAAATGGTAACCACATCCAGGAGTGTTGTTGGCAAACACCTTTTTCCTTAGCATTCCGGGAAGCTAAAACAAGAGGATGATAAATTCAAACCCAGCCTGGGCAACTTTGTAACTTTCTAAGTGAGAATCTTTTGTAAAATAAGAGTTCTGTGTGGTGTGGAGAGAGAGGGGGAGACAGCGAGAGAAGAGGCTGGATAAGGATGGGGGTTTTTTCCCCCTAAAATGGAGTATTACTCTGCCGTTAAGAACGACAACTTTCAGTCATTTATGTGCAAATGCACACACCTTGAGGACACACTAATAAGTGAAATAGATCACAGATATGTAAATATAGTATCTTTTCTCTGGTATGAGAACCTGTAGATGTAAATGAGTTCTAGAATGTATGATAGATTTTGTGAAATAGGAAATATTCAAAGGGAAAGTGGTAGGGGAAAGTAATGAGGGGAAAGAATAAATACTATCTGAAAAGAAAAAGAAAGCACACATATATAGGAGGTGGGGGTTTGTGGGGTGGGTAGGGATATGGGTAAAAATGAGAATTAACTCATGTTATATACTGGTACAAATTCCCCAATATTGAGTGTGATTGTGAGCTGTATATAAAATGTACCAATAAAGAATTCAATTATAGGGCCGGTGATTTAGCTCAGTGGTTCTGGCACCTGCCTCACAAGCACAAGGTCCTCAGTTTGATCCTGGCAACCACATACAGTGCTGGGCGTGGTGACTCATGCCCACCAGCCATTGATACTACATACCACAGTGCCGGGTGTGGTGGCTCACGCCTGTCATCCCAGCACTCAGGAGGCAGAGACAGGAGGATTGCTGGGTTCAAGGCTTGCCTGGGCTCCATAGTGAGCTCAGGGCCAGCCTGACCTGCAAAGCAAGACCCTGCCTCAAAAATTTAAAAAAAAAAATTCAATTATAAGAAAAGAGAAATTCCTTTTATGTCTTTAGTCTGTATTCTTGTTGCTATGTAACAAGGACTCTTATTCTTTTCCTATAGTTCTTGGATGGTTTTGTTTTAATTTCCTCTTTTCTTTCTTTTATTTTTTAGACAAGGTTTCACTATGTGGTTCAGGTTGGCCTTGAACTCACTACTAGCTGAGACTGGCCTTGAATCGTGATCCTCCTGCTTCAGCTTCCTGTGTGCTAGGATTACAGGCAGGTGACACCATGCCTGGTTTATTTTTCTTTATCATTGTCTTAATGTTGTAATTTATGTCAATCTTGTATTCAAGCCCTGAAGTTTTTTCTTTTCCTGCTTGATCTAGTTTATTGGTGAGGCTTCTGATGAGATTTTTTTATTTAACTTACTGAGCTTATCATTTTCAAGATTTCTGTCTGTTTTTTTTCAGAATCTCTTCTTTCTGTTGAATTACTCTTTCCTACTTATCACTGTCTCCCCTAAGTCATCCCTGTGTTTATTTGTATATTCTTTGAGCTTATTGGTCATTCTAACACTCAATTTTTTAACTCTTTTCACAGCATTTAATTCACTTTAATGTATTTTGACTCAGTTACTGAAAGATTATGAATTTCTGGAAGAGTAATTTTATCTGATTTTTTCATATTTTTGTTTATATTTTGAAACTTCTGCATCTCTTGTGATAGATATTTGTATTAGCTTGTCTGCTACTGATACATGATACCCAAAACTCAAAACTTAAAAGAAGAAAGGTTTAATTTGTTCATGGTTTCAAAGGTTTCAGTCCATGCTTTCAAGGCCTAACTATCATGTCAGAAGGGTATGATGAAGCAAATACTTATTTCATGGTGGCTAGAAAACTGAGCAAGAGAATTTCCAGAGAGGAAAGAATTTGTGACCAGATATAGACTCCAAGGTCATGCCTCCATGACCAAATCAGACGCAACCAGAAGTGTGCACCACCAATACCCTGGGCAGATCCCAGACCCAATCAAGTTATCACTATCAAGCTTAGCCAACACACTTCACCCTTGATCAGTGTGACAACCAAGTGTATCTTAAGCTATACTTAATTTCCAAAGGAACACACAATTGTGTGTTTCTACACAACATGTAGCAACTATCATTCATACAACCAAGAACCCAATTATCCCTTCCTAATGTCTTAAGAATTTCAGCACTTTTCAAAAGTTCAAGTCCAAAGCTCCTCTGAGGCTCTTGGCAAACTGTTTAGCGGCAAAGTTTTGCAAAAATAAAAAACAAGTTGCAGAATCTCTAGATAAAATTGATCCCAACCATTCCAAAAGAGAGGAATAGGATATTAGAGTTAAGCAAGATCAAAACCCAGCAGGGCAAACATTAAGTCCTATAGCTCCTTTTCTGACATCTGAGGCATATAGGAATCAGATGTGATTCCAAAAATGATTCAGAAGCACTACCCCAAGGTTTTGTTGCTTGAAACACACATGACCTCTCTCTGTTAGGTTCACTATGCTCATAGCCTGTAACAATCCTCAAAAGATGTTTCACATACCTGGCATCTTCAACTTCCTTGGGTCTCCACTGCACCTTTGGCTTTACCCCTATGGCTTCACATACTCCCCACTTCCCTCTTAAAGGCCCCTCACCTGGTCTCCCAGGCCTTCTTTTGAAATACTGGAGGAAGCCTCTCTGATTCCACAACTCTTACATTTGGTATGCCAATAAAACCAGCATCACAAGGACAATGTCAACATCTAATTGCAGTGGGAGTGGTAGCTAACACTCCCTGGTTACAGTGGTCTCTGGGTGCTTTGATGGTTGACCACAGACAGTGAAATCAATCTTGGGGAACCAATTTATTAGGGAGCCCTTCTTGAGCAGGGGACCCAAGAACCTACTGCCAAATGATTGCATGCTTGAGCTTGTCATGGGTAGTGTTTTGTTAATTTTTGAGATGCACTCTGGGCATCTTTCTTTTTAACCCTTTACAAAGTACTTGGTTTCTAATGGAGCTACACTTTTCAGTAGCTGCACCTCTTTTGGTCCCAGCCCATGATTCTTTGTAGGTTTAAAAAAAAACTTACCTTTTCCCAATCTTTTTCACTGTGCTTTTAGCCTCTAATTCTCACTATAAATCTGGCTAAAAGCAGCCACCAGTCTCCATACTGCAGCCTGAATATTGATCTGTCTTTGACTTTTCTCCACCAAATCTATTAAGCTGCCAACCTTAATCTCAGACTGCTGCAAAGTCTTGGAACATGTGCAAAACATACATTTTTTTTTTTGTCAGAGTGTAACACCTTTAATCCAGCTGCCAATAAAGTATTCCTTGCCAACTGAAACTTAACCTTTACTGTTCTCATTCCTTTCAGCATTCTGTTTGTTCAAGCTCTGACCAGAACAATCCATCAGGCTGAGCTCTGGTCATAATGACTTATGAGGCTCTCATTATATTGTGAGGCTTCCCTAACCTGCATCTTCAAACCTTTTTCCCACAAACCAGTTCCAAAGGCTTCCAAACTACATGGTCAAATGTAGTCAACTTCTCTGATGCCAACTGTCTCTATTAATTAGCTTTACTATTACTAGTACACACTATCCAACACCCAAAACTTAAAGAAGAGGTTTAATTTATTTCATGGTTTCAGAGGATTCAGTACATGATCAGCAGGCTTTAAGGCAGTAACATCATGACATAAGCCATGATGAAGCATACCTGATTAATTCATGGTGTCTAAAAAGCATTGCAGCACCAAAAAGAAAGGCAGGAGGAATAAGATATAAACCACAAGGGCATACCTCTGTGACCCACCTGGACATCTCCAGAAGTATGCTCAAACAACTCCCAGTTCAATGAAGTTGACACTATCAAGCTTAACTACCATAGTACCTGTTGCGCTTTTACGTGAGGGTCTTCTTAGCAGCTTTCTCTTGAGGGCTCAATCACCAGTACAACTCAGAGAGGAGAAAATAAGCTGCAGTAAAAATGACAACACAAAGACAAAAACGATATTGAAACATTGTAAAATCCAATTAAAATTAACAGCTATACTACCAATAACAGTAGTAAAGAAAGACCTGAAAATAATATACAGTAATATTGACACTTTGAGCCACAATGCCTTCAGAAAATCACACGTGATAGATTTTCCTCCTCACCACCAGAGGGTCGTACTGCTGATCACCTTGCCCTCCAACATCCAAACTGTCTACTACTTAAATTGCTGAGGGTTTCTGACTGACCGACCCTTTCTTCATAACTGCCAACAGTAGCTATCACCACCAAGTTCCTGTGGCAAAGTGCCCCCAAAAACACTTTTATTTTTTCCTGATTTCTGGCCCTTAGAGTGGCTTAGTACTATCATGTCATAATGGCTCCTGGTTGTATCACTACAAGATACAGCAAGGAGTTAAGTGGATTTCTTCTCAAAAGCACAAGTCACTTTCAAAGTAAATCTCAATAACGGACTTCTAACTTGCAATAAACACGAGTTTCTGCTATTTCTAAGGTTTAGTCCACCGTGTATCACTGGGGCTACTGGTCTTTTTGAAGTTTACCTGGTGCTGACAAGGTCAGATTATGCTCCCTAGGATACTTTGTATTTTTCTCTGCTCTGTCTCCGTCTCTCTCTCCCTCTCTCTCTCTTTCTCTCTCTCCCTCCCTCCCTCCCTCC
>PVIC010036506.1:0-18550 GCA_004025085.1 Thryonomys swinderianus
CCAACCAAACATGTCTTCAGACGAAAAGCCCAGGTTTCTAGAAAAAATATAAAAACCCAGGCAGGATGGGTAACAAAGAAAGAAAAACAAGTTTAGAACTACAGGTCTAATTTCAAGATATCCTTAAGATGGCCAGGTGAAACTTAAAAGAGAATTTAGGAAAGCAGATGACGGAGTCACCATAGAAGGTCATCCAAAACTGGAAGCCAGCTAATTATCACCAGGAAGACTGCTAAGAGGGAAAAGTGGGGAGTCAAGTCCCAACTCCCAGGAACGCCCAAATATATAGACAGGACTCCCAGAAAGCGAGATCGGCAATAGCAGAATTTACACATAATGAGGTCAATACAATCTGGCTCTGACCAGGAAGAAACCAGAATGGAGAAAGGAAAAGAGATTCTTTACTCGGGCAGAAGCAAGGCTAGAGACACCGACAACAGGCGATGGAAAAGAAAACACCGGCGCTCGGAAACCGGCTCCGAGGGCAGGAGAGGGCGCGGGGGTGCGGTCAGCGGAACCCTACCTGGACGAGGAAACGTCCCACACCTCTACAGCCCTAGGAGGCCGCCCGCGTCTAGGCGCCCGCGCAAGGACGAGTGGGCCGCGCCCTGCGCCGCGCGCCTCCGTAACACTCCACACCGCCAGGCCACGACCGCGGAGACCAGGCCGGCCTCTTTCCCGAGTCCTCGGTCGCGCCTTCCCCGCTCTGGCCCCCACCCCACCCTGCATCCCACCCTCATCGTGCCTGCACATCCTCTGCATCCCCCGGCCCCGGGCCACAGGGCAAGGCCGCATCTCCCCCAGACCCACAGCCCCGAGCCAGAACAGACGGGGTCCCCGGCCAGGGCCGGCTCTCACCATCGCGGGCGCTGGCCGGGCAGGAAAGCGGAAGTGCGGAAGTGGCCGGCACACGACGCCTGCCCTTTTGGGACACGCAGCCGCAGTCTCCGCCCGGGCTTCCGGGCGGTACCATCTGTCCCCAAGAGGGGACATCGGAGCCTAGGAACGTTGGGACCGTCAGGAAATGTTCGCACTCGCACTAGGTCGGTATTTTTGAAATCATGAAGTTCCAGACCACTACTGAAGATCCTCTGACATCCGCGCACCTTTCGCTCTGGCCTGCGGCTTTTGTCGTTTTAGCCGTAGTCTCCCCCCGGCCACGCCATAGTGCATCCCGACCTTAGGCTGGGCACCAAATTAGGACAAGCCGAGGCGGAGGAGCCCTACGCTCCTTCCGGTCCTGCGTCCCCATCCTGTCCCGGCTCCTCCTTCCTGCTGCCCCCCGCACGGCGGGGTACCTGCTCGCCGAGATCCTGCGCCGAGCCCCGCCCCCACCCTGAGCGTTCCGCCAGGGCTGGCCCGCGCCGGGCGCCCCCACCCCCGGCAGTGGGCTTTCCCCCTTCCCGCACCCCATCACCCGCGAGCCTCAGTGGGCGCGCCTGCTGTCTCCCCGCCCCGCGTCCACTGCAGGGGCCGCCCCTAGCCAGTTCCGGGGCGGTTTCTCCTTGTGACCGAACTCTCCGCCCCCTCCCGCGGCCCCGGGGGCCGTAGGAGGCCGCGGAGAGGAGGTAGAGGGGCGGGGACTGCGTTAGGGGCTCTCTAGGGTACGGGGACCCACGGGCGGGCCAGCCATTAAGCAGTCCCCTTTCTTCTATGCCAGGCACTGAACTGGGCTCTTGACGAGCAGCATCTCTTAATCCTCTGAACGTCCCAGGGAGGTAGGTACTGTTGTTATCCCCATTTTACAGATGCATAGTTTCTGTGGGAAAGCAGATGTATTCTTTTGTCCCCATTTTGTATACAAAGTTGAAAGTCGGGTTAAGTTCAGGGGGACCCATGAGAAGGGGGTACAAACTGGCTGGCCAGCCTTGACCCAAACCACTCTTTGGGGCACGGAGAGGAGAAGGGGGTGGAGTGGGATGTGCAGAGAGACCTGGGAGCCCAGAGAAGAAGTCAGAAGAAGAGAAGGGAAGAGCCACAGGAAGACAGTGCAGAGATGTATCTGGGTGGTTAGAGCTGCAGATGCAAGACTACCTGGGTTCAGGTTCTCGGTTCCATCTTTCGAAGAGGAGACTATGGTGGTCCCCACTCATAGGGTTGGATGAGGAATTTGGTGAGATAAGCTCTGCACAAGGCTTGGTGTACTCCAGGTGCTTTGTGATTCCCAGTTGTGCCATCAGCCTTGTCAGTGAGAAGCCTGGCTGTCTTGCCCAGGAGAAACACTGGGACTGTCTCATGCCATTTTGCCTCCTCCATCAATGGGCTTCTCTTCAGCTGTGTAGGGTCCCATCCTCTGGGCCATGAGTGAGCTGAAGGACTGCCCGCTGCAGTTCCATGACTTCAAGTCTGTGGACCACCTGAAGGTCTGTCCCCGCTACACGGCAGTGCTGGCCCGCTCTGAGGATGACGGCATCGGCATCGAGGAGCTGGACACACTGCAGCTGGAGCTTGAGACCCTACTGTCCTCGGCCAGCCGGCGCCTGCGTGTACTGGAAGCTGAAACCCAGGTGATACCCCAATTAGGGGACATCACCAGAGGTGGACTGTGTCAAGTCATGGGATGGGTCATAGGGTATCTGCATCTGCTGAGGTCAGGGAACTGGTTGGAAGAGAAGGAGACTGAGGTTGGGCTTATGTAACATGTAAAATACACATGAGCCAGGCATGGTGGTATATGCCTGTAACCCTAGCACTTGGGAGGCTGAGGCAGGAGGATCACCCTGAGTTTGAGACCAGTCTGAACTAAATACTGAAACTCGTCTTGACAAAAAACAGAGCACATGAGTTGGGCGTGGTGGCTCATGCCTGTAATCCCAGCACTCAGGAGGCAGAGACAGGAGGATTGCTGAGTTCGTGGTGGCTTGCCTGGGCTACATAGTGAGCTCAGGGCCAGCCTGAACTACAAAGCGAGACCCTGTCTCAAAAAAAAAAAACAGAGCACATGAATTTGCATGGTCCTCATCCTAACTACCATTATGTTCTGAGTCCTGTGTTAGTCTAGAGAAATGTCAGGTCACTGATACATTAGGGAACTAGCCAGCTAAAGAGAATGGGGAAACCTGGTTTGAGCCTGGGCCTTAGGTACTTATCAGTGTTGCTGCTGCCTGGGAATGTGACTTTAAGAAAGTTAACATTGTGTTTCTGAGGCTTATTTTCCCTACCTCCAAATGGGGCTGAAAGATAGAACCTGCTTTAATACCTTTTGTGAGAATTAAATGAAAATTTTTGTTTGGGCTTTGGTGGCCCTTGCCTGTAATCCCAGCTACTCCAGAGGCTGAGGCAGAAAGATCACAAGTTTAAGGCCATCCCATCTAAAATGAATGAATGAGGATATAGCTAAGTACTCTTTGGGTTCAGTACTACAGAAAAAAAACTTTTTTCAAAGGTTTATCCCAGTGTCTGACACTAAGAAAACATTTCAAATATTGATTGCTCGTACTACTTTGATTATTTTTATTCGCTGAGCCCTGAGTGCCAGCCACTCTGCTGGACCCTGAGGAGTGGGGTGGTGAAGATCCTGCACTCTGGTAGCTAGCAGTGAACTAACACGAGCAGTGCACAACTGCCCAGCACCACAAGTGGCTGCAGTGGGCGCACAAAGGGCCACAGACCCAGGGAAAGGAGAAAGGAAGTGCCAGTTTGGTTGGATCTCAGCAGACAAATAGAATTATGTGTAGTCTCTGAAAAACTATGGATCCTTTGAGAAGGGCTGGGCTACCATCAGTTGTATTTGAGCATCTGAAAAGTAGGTAACTGACGGGAGAAGGGGTCCCAGGTAGGTTAATATTTTAAGCAAAGGGTTGCTGGAAATCTTTTTTTTTTTTTTTTTTTTTTGCTTTTTTTGGAGACAGGGTCTTGCTTTGTAGTTCAGACTGGCCCTGAGCTCACTATGGTGCCCAGGCAAGCCGCCGCGAACTCAGCAATCCTCCTGTCTCTGCCTCCCGAGTGCTGGGATTACAGGCGTGAGCCACCACGCCCAGCATTATATGTGGTAACCGGGGATCGAACTCAGGTCCTTACGCTTGCGAAGCAGGCGCCGGAACCACTGAGCTAACCCTCCGGCCCATAGGGTTGCTGGAAATCTTGTTCGCCATCACCAAAAAGTGCCCACAAGCCCATTCAGTGTGGCTGTCAGGCCTGGGTATCGTCCCTTACTGGACTTGGGACTTCTATGCTGAACAGTTTGTGACTAGCCTGGGTGAACGGAGGTGAGTCAAGACCAGACTAAAAGTGAATCCAAGGATGAGAGGTGTATGAAAAGAGTTCTGTGGGGTGAGACAGGACCACAGAAAGAATGGGAAGGTGTTTCTTAAGCAAAATGATGGGGAAAGATCTTAGATTCTCACTCTCCCTTATTCACTGGGGGAAAAGTATCCTGTATTTTCCCTTCTCCTTCTCAGTGACAGTCTGTATATTTCAGATCCTCACTGACTGGCAGGATAAGAAAGGTGACCGGCGATTCCTGAAGCTGGGTCGAGACCATGAGATTGGTGCTCCTCCTAAGCACGGGAAGCCCAAGAAGCAGAAATTGGAAGGGAAGGCGGGGCATGGGCCAGGCCCTGGCCCTGGGCGACCCAAATCCAAAAACCTTCAGCCCAAAATCCAGGAGTATGAATTCACCGATGACCCAATCGATGTGCCACGGATCCCCAAGAATGACGCCCCTAACAGGTTCTGGGCTGGAGAACAGGGGAGCCCAAGCGGGGTGTCGGGACTCTAGTATTGGAGGGTGGGGGTCGCCGGGTTGAGGCTGGAGAGGCACAGTGTACCCACTCTGGCACTGCTCCTCCATGCAGGTTCTGGGCCTCTGTGGAGCCCTACTGTGCTGACATCACCAGTGAGGAGGTGCGCACGCTGGAGGAACTCCTGAAACCCCCAGAAGATGAGGCAGAACATTACAAGGTAGAGATCCTGGGCTGCATAGACTCGGGAGGAGATAGGAGGCCAGAGGTCCCTCTGAGTCACAGATAGCACAGCCACGTGTCTTTTGCCTTCGCTAACTACGCCCAGCCTCCTATCAGTTTCATTAATCCATCTAGACACCAACGCTCAAACTCTCCACTTTCTCCCAGTACCACCTTCCTCTGGCCCCACCAAATGGGCCTCATGTCTTCAAGTCTCCACACCAGTGGGGTACACTTGTCCTTCACTTCATCCCCTCTGCTTCAGTTTAGTCACCCATGACTATTTAGCCAAACAGCCTCTAAACGTTCTCCCCGCTTTTAGGGCTCTGGAGGGATTTTCTGTTGCTTTAATATAAAAATTACCCAAGTATGATTGTGCACACCTGTAATTGAAACTCCGTGAGAGGCTGAGGCAGGAGAATCACAAGTTAAAGTCCAAGCTGGGCAACTGAGTAAGACCTTGTTTTAAAAAAGTAAAAAAGGGGCCAGAGGATTAGCTCAGTGGTTCCGGTGCCTGCCCCGCAAGCGCAGGGTCCTGAGTTCGATCCCCGGAAACCACACCCAATGCTGAGTGTGGAGACTCACGCCCACCAGCGATCAATACCACATACTACAGTGCCGGATGTGGTGGCTCACGCCTGTAATCCCAGCACTTGGGAGGCAGAGACAGGAGGATTGCTGAGTTCGAGGCTTGCCTGGGCTACATAGTGAGCTCAGAGCCAGCCTGAACTACAAAGCGAGACCCTGTCCCCCCCCCAAAAAAAAAGTAAAAAGAAGGGCCAGGGATTTAGCTCAAGTGGTACCGCGCCTGCCTTGAAAGCACAAGGACCAGAGTTCGATCTCCAGTATTGCAAAAAAAAAAAGGAAAAAAGAGCTGGGGTGTGCCCCAGGACAAGTTGTATTTGAGCATCTGAAAAGTAGGTGACTGACGGGAGAAGGGCTCTTAGGTGGGTTAATGTTTAAGCAAAGGGTTGCTGGAAATCTTGTTCGCCATCACCAAAAAGTGCCCACAAGCCCATTCAGTGTGGCTGTCAGGCCTGGGTATCGTCCCTTACTGGACTTCTATGCTGAACAGTTTGTGACTAGCCTGGGTGAACGGAGGTGAATCAGGACAGACTAAAAGTGAATCCAAGGGGCCGGAGGGTTAGCTCAGTGGTTCCGGCGCCTGCCTCGCAAGTGTAAGGACCTGAGTTCAATCCCCGGTTACCACATATAATGCTGGGCGTGGTGGCTCACGCCTGTAATCCCAGCACTCGGGAGGCAGAGACAGGAGGATTGCTGAGTTCGCGGCGGCTTGCCTGGGCACCATAGTGAGCTCAGGGCGAGCCTGAACTACAAAGCAAGACCCTGTCTCCAAAAAAGCAAAAAAAAAAAAAAAAAAAAAAAAGTGAATCCAAGGATGAGAGGTGTATGAAAAGAGTTCTGTGTTCCCCTGCAGCTGGGACAATAGGCATACCTCACTGCATCTGGCTTAACATCATCTTTGGTTTAAAGCATACTTTTTTTTTTTTTTTTTTTGCAGTACTAGGGAATCAGAACTCAGGTCCTTATGCTTCCAGCATAGGTGCAGTACAACTTGAGCTAAATCCCCAACTCCAAAGCATGCATCTTTAAAGCACACTGCAGGCTACAGCTGTCTCCTAGGTCAGCTGCCATGTCATGTGGGCTCGTGACACAGCCTTCCAAACTCTCCCAGCACCTGCTAGCCACAGACTAGGTCCAGGGTCTCCATGTGGAGTGGCACAGCGCAGGGCCCTCTCCAGTTTCACATGAGAAGTTTGACCCCTATCACCCAAAGCAAAACAAAGCAACAGTAACAAAATAACTGACAGGGGTGTGGTTCTGTCATGGAACCCTTGCTTTGCATCCACAAGGCCCTGAGTTCAGTCTTTTCACTGGTTAGATAAACAAACAGTCCATGTTGAGAATTATTAATTCCCTCTCACTCCTGACCCAAAGGCTTTTATTTTCTCGGTAGAAGCAGCAACTGTGACTAAAAGAACATGAATGTATGTGGTTATTTTACAACTATATCTTAGAATTGTTCCCTATCAGTTTCTGTGTGTTCTGGTCCTTTAAAAGCCTGGGTCCCTTAGTAAGAGAGTGTGGGGACTTTTATCTCCTCTGTCCCTTCTGACCTGTAAGTCCCCCTGCGTTGGTCCTGGAGTAGGGATTAGACAGCCAGATAAGTGAATGGGTGAAGGAGGAAGTGAGGGAAGCTTGGTGGTGCTGATTGTGAGGAGAGGCCTGCATCCCCTAGCGCCTGCAGGCTGAGTGCTCTTGTCCCCACAGATCCCTCCCCTAGGGAAGCATTACTCCCAGCGCTGGGCCCAGGAGGACCTGCTGGAGGAGCAGAAGGATGGGGCCCGAGCTGCAGCTGTGGCTGACAAGAAGAAGGGTCTCATGGGGCCACTGACTGAACTAGACACTAAAGGTAAGCCCCTACCCCGTCCCTGTCAGGCTGGCGCTTGAGTTCCTAGAACTTTATCCACCCATTGTCCGCTTCTCTGCACACTCAGATGTGGATGCCCTGTTGAAGAAGTCTGAGGCCCAACATGAGCAGCCGGAAGATGGGTGCCCCTTTGGTGCCCTGACACAGCGCCTCCTGCAGGCCCTGGTAGAGGTGAGCACTCCACCTTGAGACAGGAACCGCATTTTCTTCCTGTTTTAATACTTTATCAGCTTGATGAGTATTTACAAGTGAGCTTGTATTACTAGTCTGGAGATCACAAAGCATTATCATATCCTAGAAGATACTTTTACAGCCCTTGTACTCTCTGACCTCCCCCAAGGTAGCTGTTTATCCAGTTACTCTGGCTGAGCACTGGCTAAGGTGCCTTTCCACATAGCCTCATACCTGAGGCCAGGACAGTGGTGGCTCAATGTCCCATTTGAAGAAATGGGGACTCAGTCAAGGAAGCCTTTGCTTAATACCACACAGCTGCCAGACAGGATCAGATCTTTATACCCACTACCTGGCAGTAGGCAAGCTGCCACCTCATGTGCCTCAGTGTTTTGGAAGGGTTTTTTTGTTTGTTTGTTTGTTTGTTTTTGAGATAGGGTCCCGCTTTATAGTTCAGGCTGGCCCTGAGCTCACTATGTAGCCCAGGCAAGCCTCAAACTCAGCAGTCGTCCTGCCTCTGCCTCCCGAGTACTGGGATTGCAGGCATGAGCCACCACGCCCGGTGCCTCAGTATTTTATTTCCCTCTTATATAGTAGCCTGGAGCATATATCCCAGGTGGACTGAGGCAGGAGTGAGGGAGAACTCTGCCTCACACCCTCAGAAGCAGATAGCACCTGATGCTGACTTTGCTTTTGGGAGTGGTTGCAAGAAGAGCTGGGTATAATCCCAATTTCCCAGGAGGCTACAGCAGGGAGTTGTGAGTTTAAAGCCAGCCTGGGCAATTTAGTGAAACTGTGGAAAGCTTTTTAGCTTGTGGCCAGCTGTGATCCTTCTCTCTTGATCTCTTCCCACTGGAGAGATGTGTCCATGACTACAGCTGGTTGCAAGGAAGCCTGGGAAATGTAATGCAGCCCAGCTGCTGTGGAAGAAAGGAGACTGTGGTGTTGGGACAGCTCGCAGACCTGTCCCTGCATGCTCAGCACAGTGCCAGGGACCTTGTAAGTGCCTGGTGCACCTCAGCTGTTCCCATTTCCATTCCTGAGTACTGTTGTCTCTTTTGCATTGTCTTCTTTTGGTGTCAATACCAAAACGAAAAATTTCTAGCAAGGCTTGCCACGAGTGGTGGGAAATATTACGAGATATTTCTGATTGGTGAAGGCTCTCCATCTAGGTCAGGGAGTAACAACAAAATGGAAACACTATAGTTCTTTCTTTCTCCACCCACTGCTGTGGTCTTGTAGGAAAATATTATTTCCCCTATGGAGGACTCTCCCATTCCGGATATGTCTGGGAAAGAATCAGGGGCCGATGGGGCAAGCACCTCTCCTCGCAATCAGAACAAGCCCTTCAGGTAAGTGAAGTCCCAGCCTCACTCATAGCGTGGCCATCTTAGTATGGGTAGTCTTCATGGAAGGGCTGAGGGAAGGCAGGTGAGTGCCAGGCACTGGTCCAGGCTGTCTGCACACGGGCCAAGTACAGGCTGTTTCATCATGGAAGTGGTCATATGTAAATGACCTAGATGTCTGCCTGAAAAGGAGTGATTAGATAAATTGTCCTGTCTTACGATGAAATAACCTGCAACTGCTAATTATATCAGAGAAATATGCCTACTGACACAGAAGGTTGTGGACATAAGACTATCAGGTGGGGGGCCGGAGGGTTAGCTCAGTGGTTCCAGTGCCTGCCTCGCAAACGCAAGGTCCTGAGTTCGATCTCCGGTAACCACATACAATGCTGGGCATGGAGACTCATGCCCACCAGCAATCAATACCACATACCACAGTGCCAGATGTGGTGGCTCACGCCTGTAATCCCAGCACTTGGGAGGCAGAGACAGGAGGATTGCTGAGTTCCAGGCTTGCCTGGACTACATAGTGAGCTCAGAGCCAGCCTGAACTACAAAGCGAGACCCTGTCTCCAAAAAAAAAGAAAAAAAGAATATCAGGTGGGGAAAATTTTCTGTAGTCCAGTACAGATAGAATGATTCTACTTTTACTTAAAATAAATAGGAATATATGCACATAGAGGAAAAAACCTGAATAAGAGCAAAATATTTTAAGTAATACAAACAAAGTCTGGGACACACACATATTTAGGCATGGAGGGTTCCCAAAAAGGTGTTTGCTAGCCTCAAGATCCTGGGCACCCCTGAAGGGCGTTCCCTGGATCCTGAGGGCCCCCTTGCTCACAGTGTGCCACACACCAAGTCCCTGGAGAGCCGCATCAAGGAGGAGCTGATTGCCCAGGGCCTGCTTGAGTCCGAGGACCGCCCTGCAGAGGACTCCGAGGACGAGGTCCTTGCTGAGCTGCGCAAACGGCAGGCAGAGCTGAAGGCACTCAGTGCCCACAACCGTACCAAAAAACACGACCTGCTGAGGTGAGTGTGACAACAGTGGGTGGGTGGCTGGGGAGCTGTTGGTCGCCTCCCAGATTCTGACAGTGCCTGTGTCCCCAGGATGGCTTAGGGAGATATGGTGCTGGGTGTTGGCCATGAGCTGACTGGAGCTTTGTATGTGTGATAAATACAAAATTTACATATCTAGCCATTTTAAGTGTACAGTTCAATAGTGTTGACCATATTCACGTACAATTTATCTTTTGAGTTTTTTCAGGTTTATTTTCCTTTCTTCTCACTTTCATTTTATGAAAAATTTCATATGCAGAGAAGACCAGAAAGAATGTAGTAATTACCTTTATAGAAGAAATGAAGATCCAAAGCAGTAACCATAAATTTCTTAAAACAAACATCTTTTTCTCTTAAAAAAAAAAAAAAAGAATGTAATAAATACCAGTATACTCTTTCAGTACCTAGTGACATCGGCCATTTGCATTTTCTTGGACATTGTGATTTTTTATTTTGTTTTGTTTTGTTTTTGAGACAGGGTCTTGCTTTGTAGTTCAGGCTGGCCCTGACCTCATTATGTAGCCCAGGCAAGCCTCGAACTCAGCAATCCTCCTGTCTCTGCCTCCTGAGTGCTGGGATTACAGGCATGAGCCACCACACCTAGCATTGTAGTGTGTTGTACTGATTGCTGGTGGGCGTGAGACACCACGCCCAGTATTGTATGTGATTACCAGGGATCAAACCAGGGACCTTGTGCTTGCTAGGCAGGCACTGGAACCACTGAGCTAAGTCTCCAGCCCTGGACATTGTGACTTTTTTTTTTTTTGAGACAGGGTCTCGCTTTGTAGTTCAGGCTGGCCCTGAGCTCACTATGTAGCCCAGGCAAGCCTTGAACTCAGCAATTCTCCTGTCTCTGCCTCCTGAGTACTGGGATTACAGGCATGAGCCACCATGCCCAGCACTGCTACACATTGTGATTTTTAGTGGCCCAACCTGACAGTGACCATTGCTTCAGGTATCGGTGTCACTCATGTTGTAATAGCTTCCATCCACCTCTCCCTGAGTTGTCACAGCAAGGGTACAGGAGACATTTGGAGGAATACAGTAGTGTGGTAGGTGCTGCTCTTTCATTAGGGGGTAAACACCTCAAACAAGACCCCTTGCTTCTCCACTTCCCGCGGCACCGGCAGGGCTGGATGGGCTCATCCATCTGGCTGCTCTGTCTGCTGGCGGCTTGCTGGGTCCTGGGCCTGCTCGGGTCACAAGGACAAGGGAATGAAGGGGTATGAGTGCCAGCTGTGTATCAGGCTCCTGGGCACCCCTCCTTTACTCCACAGCGACCCAGGGAGTGGGGTTGTCCACCACATGAAGAAATAAAGGCCTAGCGCAGTGCTAGGCAGTCACAGACCCAATGAATAGCTGAGACTTGAGCCCCAAGGGGAATAAATCCAAGCCTCTTAGTATTTCCTGTTCCCTCTGAAGGGCACAAAGAGGGAATACAGATGAAAGAAGTGCTGAAGAAAGGGAGCAAGAGCTAGGAAGAGAGAAGAGCAGGATGTGCTGTAACAGGACTAACAGGCAGTGGCGCAGTAGTCAGAGCAGCCCTCACCTTGCCTGCTGTGGGCATCTGCAGGACGCTCCCTCACTCAAGTAGAGCTGTCCTGGGAGATTGACCAGTTGGACTGGGTCATCTATCGGTGGGATTAGAAGACAGCCCTGTCCAGAGGGCTCCTCATGCAGGCCTGTGGCTACCTCACACCTTGGCTTACTCTGGAGTGTGGACACTGAAGTAAGCAGGCCTGCTAGCACCAGATAGTTTTTATTTTTTTGGGACTGGGGATTGAACTTGTTCTTGTGAGACAGGCACTGGAACCACTGAGCTAAATCCCTAGCCCACCAGACATGTTTGTTTTTTGTTCTGTTTTGTGGTCCCGGGTATTGAACTCAGGCCCTTGTGCTTCCAAGGTAGGTGCAGTACCACTTGAGCTAAATCCCTGGCCCCAGACAGTTTTAAATAATATATTTAAAAAACAGATGGGGGGCCAGAGATTTAGCTCAGTGGTTCTGGCACCTGCCTAGCAAGCTGAAGGTCCCTGTTTCGATCCCCAGAAACCACATAGAACAATACCATATACCACAATCCTGGACATGATGGCGCATGCCTATAATCCCAGCACTTGGGAGGCAGAGGCAGGAGAATTGCTGAGTTCGAGGCTTGCCTGGGCTACATAGCTCAGGGCCAGCCTGAAGTGCAAAACAAGACCCTGTCTCAAAGAAAAAACTAGTTTGGGATTGGCCCACTCCAGATTGCCACTGATTAAGTGTGAGCTCTCAGGCCATTTCTTGTCAACCTTGAGCCTCAGATTCCTCACTGGTAACTTGGGAATGACAGTTCATATTTTGTACGGCTGTTATGAGGATTAACTCTTGGGGGGGAGAGGTTTGGTTTTTTGAGATAAGCGCTCACTGTTTTGAGGCAGGCCTTGAACTCACTGTATAGCCCAGGCTGGCCCCAAACTCACTGTGGTCCTCCTGCTTCTGCCTCCCTTGTGCTGGGATTACAGGTGTGCCCCACCATGCCCAGCTGTGTGTGTGAGTTTTTAAAGAAGTTATTTGGAGAAGTTTTAAATTCACAGCAAAATGGAGAGGAAGGTACGGAGATTTCTCATAGGTTCCTGCATCCACACGTGTACCTCCTCCCCCGTAGGAACTGGAGACTGAACCCACAGCCTGGACATGCTCGGTAAGTGCTCTCCCACTGAGCACAGCCCCAGCCCTTTAGAATGTTTTCCTTGAAATGGTGCTGCTCAGTGGTAGAGCACTTACCTAATGTGCCCAGTGCCCTTCCTCACATTGAGTGCCCAACACGACATGAGCATGTTCACCAGCATGGCATTTTGCTGTGCTGGTAGGGGATAGCCCACAGGAGTGCCAGCCTGGGGTTGGGGACGCCTGTCTGCAAGCAGTAGGGGCCACAGTCTGGAAGCAGCCGGCTGGTCCCCACAGGTTGGCAAAGGAAGAGGTGAGCCGGCAGGAGCTGAGGCAGCGAGTCCGCATGGCAGACAATGAGGTCATGGACGCCTTTCGCAAGATCATGGCTGCGCGGCAGAAGAAGCGGACGCCCACCAAAAAGGAAAAGGATCAGGCCTGGAAGACGCTGAAGGAGCGGGAGAGCATCCTAAAGCTGCTTGATGGGTAGTGCCGCCCTGCTGCGGCTGCTTTCCTGTGCCTGAGGGAGGCCACTTCCTGCTCTGGGTGCCAGAAGCCTTGGTCTGGGGCTGCCCATTGAAGGCGACAGTCTGGAGAGGGTTGTGGGCCTCTGACTACTGGCCCACCTCTGTCCAGCCAGGATGCAGGAGATCCTACCCAGCTGGCCTGAAGCCCAGTTTTTGCTTGACCCCTGACACGGGGGTTTTTCTGGGTCTTCCTCTTTCCCTCTTCCCCATCTCGGCCCTTCCCCTCTCCCCCTCAAGGACTTCTCCCTGTGGTTTTGTAAAGTGCAAATTTAAGAATAAAGTGACTGCTGTGGTTTTTAAAAAAAAACAAACAAAAAAAAAAACACCAGAGTTTTTGGCTGTTAATATGGGGAAGGAAGGAAGTATAGTACTTGGTGCAGGTGGCAAAGATTCAGGAGGTGAGTTGGTGGTTTCAGGCTGTGTCACTCCCCCATGCCTTTCTTGCAGGGGCCCTTTCTGAGCTCCTCTTTGTAAAGCTACTTGTGACACCACAAAAACATGGTTCCTTTTTGTTTTTTATTTTTCTCATGTACTGGGAATTCAGTTTGGGGCCTTCATTCTGAAATGCATCCTCAGCCTATTTCTCTTTCTAATTTGAGGTATTGCTGAGTTTCCCAAGCTGGGCTTGAACTGGCCTCCTGCCTCAGCCTGCCCAGTGCTGGGATTATAGATGTGTCCCAGGCCAGGATTTTTACGTTTCCACAATGTGAGCTTCCCATTAAGGTGGGTTCCCCCCAAGCCTGGGGTGACAGGCAGTGGCAGTGAGATCACTTTTCCTCATTTATGTCTGGCAGTGGGGAGGGCAGGGGCCAGCTGGCTTCCATGCCCATTACAATGAGCAAGAAGCTCATTCCCAGATAGCCTTCTGCCTCAGTGTCCAAACTAGGTCACACATACCAGCTTCTGAAGCAGTCCCTATGGAAAGGGGTGACTGACAGGTTTAAGCTACTAAGAGTAGACTCTGCTGCTCCTGGTCCACTGCAGTGAGGAGACTGGTAGACCAGGAAGGGCCAAGCATGTGCTGGATAGGTCACCAACAGCACCCTGTAGACTGTGCAGGAAGTTAGGCCTGAAGGACACAGCTAATATGTTCCAGGGCCAGGAATTTAGCTCAGTGGTTCTGGCATCTGCCTGGCAAGCACAAGGTCCTGAGTTTGATTCCCAGCACCACATGCCACAATGCTGGGTGCATTGGCTTACAGTTGGCAATCCCAGCACTGGGGAGGCAGAGGCAGGAGGATTGCTGTGAGTTCAAGACTTGCCTGAGCTACATAGTTAGCTCAGGGCGAGCCTGAACTACAAAGCAAGACCCTGTCTTTAAAAATAAATAAGTAAGTTCCATTCTGCCTTGAGTTCTTCCCAGACTAGTCAGTTAACATGCTGGCTATGGTGGCTCATGCCTGTAATCCAGCACTCAGAAAGGCAGAGGCAGAAAGATTGCTGTGAGTTTGAGACCAGCCTGGACTACATAGGGAGTTCAGGGCCAGTCTGCACTACAAAGCAAAATCCTGTATCAAAAAAAAAAAAAAAGCAGCTCATTGTGGGAAATTGAGGTCTACATTAGTAGAAGAGAGAAGTTTCCCTGAGATAGTGACTTAAAAACCATAAAGAAGGAAGATACCCCTCATGGTGTTGGGTAAATGTCCCTACCCCACCACAGGAAGATAAACACATGACTGGGGCTTGGCCAATCAGCACCCTGTCCCTCTAGCCACAATGATTGGTCTAAGGGTGGCCTTAGACCAACCTTGCCTCAGCCTCCTGACCGCTGGGATTACAGGCTTGCTTTGCCATACCCAGCTCAAAGTCCTTCCTAAGAAATGCTTTGCAACACTGAGAATTTCACTTCCTTTTGGATCATAAGTAATAGACCATAAATTTAAACCACTCAGTGACTTGCTTCCCTATCACTAAAGGGAAGAGTGTGGAAGAATGTACTGGAGAATAAAGGCAGCCTAGACACACAAATCTAGGAGGCACAAGGAGGGCCTGATCCAGCCATACCTGAAGCCAATGAGTCTTGCACTGGGGTTCCAGTGATTTCAGCCTCTTTTAGCCTCTAAACCAAGTGATGGCAAATATTTTAGACCAGCGCCCAAACTGTAACCTAAAAACCCATTTACTTATTGCAGAGTAACAACACCGCAGTTAAACCTGAATACTGAGGTTTTAGTTTAGAAAAAACACTACATGAACGTCTTTTGTCTTAAAGAAAACAATCCACAAGCCATAGGTTCCCCACTCCTGGCTAAGCTATTCTGCCCTGGAGTTTTGTCATTTGTGAGGTCTGACTAATAAAAATGGATTTTAGCACAAAGGAAAAAGTAAGGTCCTGAGAGGAAGCAGCAGGAGGCTTAGCCTCCCCTAGGTTTAGGGTCAAACTACCTGACTTTTTCTGTGATGCATTGTCCCCAGGTTGCTCATAGCCTTTTCTGAAAAAAATAGTGTGAAAACCTGCTGTGACAATGACAATGACAATGAAATCAAGTGCTCAGTAAATAGGAGCCAAGTATCAAGTACTACTTTGTTGTTAGTTTTTTTTTAAATTGAATTCTTTACTGGTACATTTTATATATAGCTCACAATCACACTCAACATTGGGGAATATGTACCAGTATATGACATGAATTAATTCTCATTTTTACCCATATCCCTACCCACCACACAGCCCCCTACCCCCTATATACATGTGCTTTCTTTTTCTTTTCAAATCATATTTATTCTTTCCCTTCATTACTTGTTAGTTTCTTTGTCTATGTAGGTCTTTGTAGAGGGAGGGGCTGAGGTCAGTCAGGGCCACCTATACACTGAGAAATTGTTCTAGCCTTTTTTTTTTTCTTTTTAATTTGGAGACAAAGTTTCACTAAATCACTGGTTGGCCAAACTGGGTTCCAAATTTCAATCCTCTTGCCCCAGCTTCCCAAGGTGCTAGGGTTAAAGTCGTGTGTTGCAATGCCCAACTCCAGCTACCTTTCTAAATTTGTTTAGCCGTCTAATCTTCTCTTATCCCACATAGTAAATACAACACTAATAACATCTTATTCACAAATGAGGAAACTGAGTCTAAGAAAGTTTCATACATTGCTTGGTCAGACTATTAAGTACTTGAGTTGGAATTCAATCTCAGGGCCATTTGACCAGGAGGCATAGCGTCCTTTCCTTATATAACACAGGATACCTATCCCACCACAGGCTTCAGGAAGTCCCCCATCCTTGGGGTGCACCAGTACCAATGCAGACACGCATGGCAGCCTGCCTGCACACCATTCCTGACTAACCACTCACCCAGTATCCACCAGGCCAGACCATAAGGGTGGTAGGTGTTGTGGAGGAGGCTCCAGGAACAAAGATGGCTTTGTGGGGGAGGCAGAGCGAGAGCCGAGTTCCAGAATTGGGTAGAATCATAAATGACAAGAGGAAAGATGTTATAAATAGAAGGAAGCACACTAGAAAACCAACTGAGCCTGGTTGATAGGGAACAGACTGACTTCGTGGAATCAGTTTTGGGAACTCTAGTTAGTCTCTATAGCAGATGCCTGTAGGTTCTGGGCCCCCTACCCACATCTTTTCTTTCTCCACACGGGATTGGTGTGGCCTTCGGACTAAGCGACATCCCCAACACTTTTTTTTTTTTTTTTGCTTTTGAGACAGGGTCTCGCTTTGTAGTTCAGGCTGGCCCTGAGCTCACTATGGTGCCCAGGCAAGCCGCCGCGAACTCAGCAATCCTCCTGTCTCTGCCTCCCGAGTGCTAGGATTACAAGTGTGAGCCACCACACCCGGCATTGTGCTTTGTGGTGTTGATTGTTGGTGGGCGTGTCTCCACGCCCAGCATTATATGTGGTTACTGGGGATCGAACTCAGGACCTTGCGCTTGCGAGGCAGGCACCAGAACCACTGAGCTAACCCTCCGGCCCCCCCAACACTTTATTTTATTATTATTTTTTAGTTTTTTGAGACAGCGTCTTGCTTTGTAGTTCAGGCTGGCCCTCAGCTCACTATGGAGCCCAGGCAAACCTGGAACTCATCAATCCTCCTGCCTCTGCCTCCTGAGTGCTGGGATTACAAACATGAGCCACCACACCTGGCATTGTGGTATGTGGTACTGATTGCTGGTGGGCATGAGTCACCACACCCAGTGTTGTTGTATGAGGTTACCAGGGATGGAATTTGGGACTTTGTGCTTCCTAGGCAGGCACTAGAACCACTGAGCTAAATCTCCGGTCCCCCAGCACTTTTGTATTTTTTACTTTGAGACAGGGTCTTGCTAATTTGCCCATTCTGGGCTCACACTTGCCATCCCTGCTGCCTTGGCTTGCAGAGCACAGGTATGGCAGCAACGTGTCCTATTTGATATCACTAGTTGCCCACAAAGTGAGTAGGAGTATTGCCAGGCTGTGAAGGACACAAAGCCTCCCTGAGGTCACTGCCCCAACCAGCACCATGCCAGACAGCATTCTCAGGACCGTATCTTTGTCTATCGGAATAAGAGCTGAATTTTGGAGGAAGTTGGGTTCCCATGTATAGGAGGAAATGAGCCCAGTGCCACAAGCCTCCTGATTCTAGTTTGCAGCCGTCCCGACCCTCATCTGTCCATCACGTGCCAGCCTTCCTGACCCTCCCACCTTGATTCATTTATTTTTACATTTTTGGTACCAGGATTGAACTCAGGACCTTGTACTTGTGAGATAGGTATGATCCCACTGAGCCAAACCCCTCGCCTCCTTTTGGATTTTGGAGACACGGCCTCGCTACATAGTTCAGACTGCTTTGAGCTCACTACATAACCCAAACTGGCTTCAGACTCACTGCAGTCCTCTTCCCGAAGGCTCCTGAGTGCTGGAATTACAGGTGTGAGCCACTATGCTCAGCTACCTCTTGATGTTTTCCAGTTTGGGGGAAAACGTTGATATTTTGGTCCTAGAAGGATCTACCACGCAGAGACCTGAAGGTTTCATGATTTTGAGAAATGCCAGGGTGTATGAGAGCCCAGGTTAAACCCTGATCCGGAGGGCTCCCCACCCCATCTGTGCCTTCACCCCCGGGGTCCCACTGAAGCCTGCAAAGTACTGGCAGGCTGGCAGTGATGGACGGATGAGGAGTGTATTCCTGGCATGGCTGGGGTCAGGTCTCAGTGGACCTCACTGGCTTCCGTGCTGCCTTCTGCTCTGTATTCACCCTCCCAGCAAGTCCCTGGGTTTGCCTCCATTTCCTCACTCATCCTTCTGTTCCTTCCCATTGCCAAGGCTGAGAGCTTTGGAGGAGATCAGGACTCCTGAGACCGAAGTTAGGCCAGACAGATGCAGTGGGACCTGTGATGAGAAGGTATGGTGTGTAGGGGTCTCAGCAGGGAATGACTTTGCAGTAGCTTCCGGGCACCAGAGGGCTCAGGCGAGATGTGGAGAAGCAGTTGCCAGGCAGATGACATCCAGAGAGAGGAACAGT
>PVIC010036507.1:0-18538 GCA_004025085.1 Thryonomys swinderianus
AATCCAAGGTAAGATACTAATTACCTCTGGGTGAGCCCATAAAAATTAGTCTGGGTACCTGGTTACCAAGTCTAAGTTTCAAGGTCCATGAGGGCTTCTTGAAAATAATTAGAAAAACTAGGATACTAGTGGGCTAATACTTTCATTGGATGCCATTTAGGAAGTTCCTAGGGTTTCTCTCTAAAATAGAGAGAACCTTGTTTCAAGACTATAATACAGCCTGAGTATTCACCATCGTGAGTTACCTTATGCAATACTATTTCTTGCTTAAGAGCCCTGGCTTTCATGGTAAACAGGAGAGAAGATAGAACCCCTTCCAAGGGCAGGGAATGACATTTGTCTGAAATGCATATTGGTTCCTGTCTGGGACCCAATTCTGGGCAGTGGTATCTCAGTGGAAATTTTCTTGTGGCTTCTAGGAAAGACTTTTTTCTCCATGGTAAGAAAGAAAGATGTGAGGAGAGACCCAGGCTTCCCAGCAGTTGTCACTGTGTAAATGATATTCTTAAATCTGCTATGCCCATCCCCAGCCTGGATCTATGAGGAGAGATGTCATTAATACTTTAATATTGGCAGAAAGAAAGAATGGTACTATGGCTTTTATCTGAAATGTTCCTCCAGTTTGTTACTTTGTTAGCGTGGCCATCGGTGCTATTGGGAGATCATAGAACACTTAGGACATAGGCCAAGAGAAAGGAAGGTATGTCACTGGGGGACGCCCTTAGGAAGTCGTGTTGGGACCCTGGCCCCTCCCTCTCCCCTTGCTTCCTGGCTACCACAGTGTGACCGACTTTGCTCCACGTACGCTTTCCACTATGATCTTCTGCCTCACCACAGATCCCAGAGCAACAAGGCCAGCCAAGCATGGACTGAAACTTCTGAACTAATGAGACAAGATAATTCTTTTCTATTTGAAGTTGATTTTTCTCAGGCATTTGTCTTAGTAATAGAAAGTTAACACAAACAGAAAGAACATTTGATTAGGAGGAGCTGTCTGATTCTCTCTTAGGTAAAGGGTGGATTCTGCATATTAGTCTTTGCCTTACTGAGTTGAAGTCTATAAGTGTCCGTGAGAGTTAGAGGTAATGTCTTCCTTGGCCACATCTGATTTTATGAAAAACACTTCGTGGGACAGTATAACTAGCTTGACATCACTTTGCTTGTTCAAGATACCACAGTGATGCAAGGAAGTAATGTAGCGACAGAGATCCTGGTTCTCTGTCCTGACCCTTTTTTGCATTTGAAAAGTGCAATGATAATGTGTGGTTTATCACTTCCCAATTGAAGTTCTCATTTCATCTACTTTCTTCATCTTGCAATAAAAAAAAAATCAGTACATTTGCTCGGCTGATAAAATCTTTTAATAAGGCCTGTGTAGTTTGGGTGGCCTACAAGGAATCTTAAGGGCAGTAAATTGCATCTTGGAAATGCAGGCTTTTTGGAAATGTGTCTGCTTCAAGACTTGGGGGGATTAAAATGCAGAGGGATTTGCAAGGTTTGCATTTTTCATTCATTAAGGCAAGGTTGCTGCCAAATTTCTCTTCCTGTTAGTCACACTGGGAGGAGGCTCAGCACAGTGGGCCGGTCATAAATTACCATGTGGCTCAGAGCAGCCCGAGCATAATACCAAGGGAAACATAGATCTTGGCGTGAGGCTTGTGAACAATTCGTGAGAAATCCCAGGGCATTGAAAAATCACATGTTTACAGAGAGATGCAAGATGAAGCCTATCTTTAAATTCAGCAAGCCAAGAATTAAGCTTGTCTTTTATCTAAACCAGCGTGAGAACCCCAGAATTAGATGACTGTAAATCATCTATTTTTGTAGCATCCCATGGAAGAGTTAATACCACTAAATGGTACATAGTCTTGATCTGCGATTCTTTTTTTTTTTTTTTTTGCTTTTTGAGACAGGGTTTCGCGATGTAGTTCAGGCTGGCCCTGAGCTCACTATGGTGCCCAGGCAAGCCTTGAATTCAGCAATCCTCTTGTCTCTGCCTCCCGAGTGCTGGGATTATAGGCGTGAGCCACCACATCCAGCATTGTGGTATGCGGTGTTCACTGTTGGTGGGCGTGTCTCCCTGCCCAGCATTATATGTGGTTACCGGGGATCAAACTCAGGACCTTGCACTTGCAAGGCAGGTGCCAGAACCACTGAGCTAACCCTCCGGCCCTGATCTGCGATTCTTAATCTTTTTCTTTGGATTCTTTTTTAGAGTCTGAATAAAGCTCTGGACCTTCTGACCAGGAACTGCCCATAATTCTGGGCACAGTTGTGTGCATAATTTCTAGAGCCTCTTGGCTACTCTTAGGCACGTCTCTAATTCTCAGGTAAGAAACATCGCTCTTTATACTAGAAGCTGCTTGATGATAACAATTATGTCTAATCATTAGCACTAATTATGTTTAGTCTGCAAAGCAGCCCTCCTGTTTCTCCACACACTTAACACACTCAACAGTTCTAGTGCTTCCTGATGTGAACTCACAGTAATAAAGTTCCTATTTTTATAGTGTTCTTTGAAAAGTCCAAGATGTTTACTTGATCACAAATGCCAAGGCTTTCCTTCAAATGAGTTCTGCAACATAATAGTATACCCTTGATAGAGGCAAAAGGAAGTGATTTCCTCCTGTCCAGCTCCAGTGCCACCTGGAACCAAATTTGTACTTAGGCGAGAGTGAATGTGTAGTCACTGCTGCTGAGATGTGGGCCTTGTAGACCTCAGCATGACTTGCACCTTCAGAATCTCCCTGCAGGTACCTCCATGTGCAGTTCCCGGGAGCAGCGCTCACACGGAGAAGCACATACTCTGAATCTTCACCCAACATGGGTAATAGCTGCCACTGAGTCCTCACTGCACTGAGGATGTAAACTGTCTTCACCATGTCAGGCAGATGAGATGTTGCCTCCGTTATACACGGGAGGACATGAAGGCCAGGAAAGTTTCTAAAGTAATATGTTCACAGCCATAAATTTACTAAGCGACAGAGTCACAGTTTGAACTCAGACTTTTTTGACTTAAAACCCTGCACGTTGCTACGACGTTGACCCTCTTAACCTTGGCTTGCGAATCTGTCAAATCAAATATTAGAGAAGTGAACAGAAAAGGGATCTACCCTTCTCTGTCCTGAGGAGACTTGTCTGATATCTGTGTATCAGCTCAAGCATTCCTACTGCAGTGTGCGCGGGGGAGGCACCTCTGGGTGCAGCTTTTTCTACCAAAAGAAATTAAAGATAATTTGCTGATTTTAAACGTAGCGTGACCCCACGAAAAACTATGATTTAGATGAGCATTATCTTGAGTTTCCCTTCTTCAGCTTCTCATTTGTCCTTCTCACAGCTGGATAGCAAACCTCCATTCAAAGGCAAAAGCACACTGCAGAGGGGAGTTTGCGTGTTTTCCCACTGGTCTGTGACAAAGCGGAAGTAGCTTGCCTTATTGGCTTCCATTGCCAAGGAGCAAAGAGAGGGGTACGGAGAAAGGGCATTGAGGCTGGGAAATTTGGAACCTGATACAGCTCTTTTCTGGATGGTGGAGGTAGGGTAGTAGTTAAAAAGGAATGACTTCTCTTTTCTGGGACCTGATTCATCCAGCAGATGCCCCTGGGGATGCATGGTTGGAGAAGAATCTTTTCTCTAGTAGATCTTCTAACTTGAATCCTTAGGCATGGGGGGAGGGCTTGCTGGGCTAGGACTTGAACCCAGGACCTGGAAGATGCTAAGTATGTGATCTGCTGCTGAGCTATATCCTAGCCTCACCTTGAGCTTAAAACAGGCCTGTTTCTTGGGGAAGCCAAAGAGCAGTGACAGACGTTCAGACTCTGCAGTAAAAATGTTAAAGAAGCAACAGGCTCTCTTCAGTATTATACTTGCTAGCTAGACCTTAGATAATGAAAATAGATTACTGAAGTTTCTCTAGAGTTTATGTACTAACAAAGGGAGGCTATAAAAGAGTTACTTGGCTGGAGCCATGGTTGGCAGAGGGCATGACGTGCGAGGAAAGGAAAAAGGAGGGTGTCATGGAATATGCTGCCTGGCAACGTCTAGGACAAAAGCATAGGAGCCAAGGACAAGCCTTTCCTTGACCACACATCACCCCTGAGGAGGAGCCAGGGCCTTCTGGAACTGCTGTGACTGTGCACAAATCGCCCAGATGGCCTTCTTGTCAGCAGTTCAGCCCATTTGGAAGACACAGGAGGCTGAGCCCCTGGCTCTGGACGGACAGTGGTGGTGTAGGAAGAAATCCCTAGCATCTGTACTTGGGGGGAGCTGTGTGGTAAGAAAAATGCCCCAAAACATGTAAATTACTAGGTTACTAAGATTTAAATGCCCCAAGGGTAATTGGGTAACATTAAAAAATTTAGCATGGAGAAGCTTTCCTTACTGCTACTATTATGTTTGAGGTTTAAAAAACTAGACGGTCCTACACCTTTGCTTGAGGGGCCTCCAGATGTAAAAATTGTCACAAGTTGATGATATTCAAGTTGCATCAGACATAGAGCATTAATATAAAGATTGATTTACAAGGCCTCCAAGCTAGAGAGTGTAGGAGACAAACAGACCTGACTGTGTTCTGTTACTTCTTTCTTTGCATGGTGAGCAGTGGCGTATGCACCCCATCCTTCTAGAGGGAATTCTCTTTTCTGGGCGGGATCACCATTCATTAAAGAGGAAGTGCGATAAAATGACACTGAAATTCACGTTCAAAGCAAAACAAGAAAAGTATCCTGGAAGATACTGAAACTATAAATTAGCCTTATTTTCGTTTTCTGAATGGGATTATTCTGTGACCATTTCATCTGCCCTTTTAAAGTTTTCCCCGCCCATCCAATGAAAAACACATTTATTGAACACCTGTGTTCCAGTGCTGGGCCAGTCTTCACTAAAAGTTTGAGCACAGACAGAGTACGTATGGATCCTTTCCTGGTAGTTCTAACAGGGAGAATGTGACCAGTACAGAACACAGATCACTGGAACACAAGGTCCACCGGGTAGGTTGAGGGAGAAACGTGACCCTGCTGGGAAGAGCAAAGAAGGATATACCCTGAAGAAACTCATGTTTGGAATGAGCCATGAGACATGAATAACGTGCAGTTAGTGGAAGAAGGGTCAAGGGTGGGGTCAACACCAGCCAGGACAAGGATTTGCCTTGAACAGAGGGGTTGGGGTGAAAGGCCGGGGTGCGATCCAGGCAGAGCTGGATAGCTAAGTGGGCTGAAGCCATGAGAAGACTTGTAGCACAGTGATCTGCATTTTCGTCCTCACTGGCATGGCCTATCTGCTTCGGTGGGTGACTCCTGGAACAGTGACTGGGGAAAATACCGACGAGATGATGAAGGGCAAGGGAGGGCTTTCTAGTTCTTGCCTGCTTTTGTCCTTTTCCCACTATTCATAATTTCCTGCTCCTGTTTCCAACTGTTACAGGAAGCGAGCTTGGCCTTCCACACCAGTAGGGATTCTCTGTTCCTCTGGTTCGGAAAAGACAGCACTGAGGTTTTAAATACGCACTCCATTTTTCCTTAATGATAAGTTAAAATGTAAATATCACATTTAACACTTCACTGTCTTGATATTTCATTGATATAACTAGCTATCCATAGTCTAGTACTAAAAATATACAAGATTTACCAGCAATTTGATAATCTTAAGCAAATAGCATGTCTGAATACAGAACATTTTGATTCATGTACATTAAAAAATTAAAATAGTTTTCTGATTGTGGCATTTAATGACATTTTTGCGGAAACTGCACTATCCAAGTCTCCTTGAATTTGTAGAAGTCACGTGGGTCTTTGAACCCTGTAGGTTTTCTTGGCTTTATTCCTCTCTTAGATAAAAGATCATTCATTGAAATATTGAGTCTCTTTAATTTGGATGAAACTACTGAAGTGGAAAGCCTCATCAAGTCAAAACCTGGTAATGCTGGCAAACTTCCATGCAGCCCTGTGATGGCGTGGGGTGTGAGAGTAAATAGAGGTGAAGGGATAAATCTAAAAAAAAAAACTTTCTGTCCCGTAACATTACCCACTCAGCTTTTGAAATTTATCGCGAGCACTTCCTTTAAAGTACAAAAAATCTCTTTGAATAGCTGAACTCACTTGGCATTTACGTGGTGCAATTTAATTTATTTAGATTGCATTTCACTCTCCTGTCTCCAATGAGTCCAGGTAAATAGGAGTTTCGGAAGTATTGATAAAGGGACTGGAGGAGACAGGGAGGGGGGTTGTTTATCTCCAGGAAAGGACTAAGATATATTTCTTCTTGTACAAAGCAGAGGACCGACCCACCGTACAACTGTGTGATCTCAGTGACACTGGACCAAAGACCGCACCAGGATTCTGGAAAACTCAAGAGCAGAAAGGGACAAGCCCTGACAACATCTGACAGATGGAACAACACAGTCCCTTGGTGGAGGGAGATGTGTGGAAGAGGAGGCCGGGACATGGGATGGTTGTGAGCTCAGTAGCCCCCACTTTGTAATTTGCTCAAGGCCTGCTGTTGGGAATCATTACCTGAAACACTGAGAAAACCTGCAAACTCCTTATTGTCCACTTAATGTTTGAATGGCTTCAACTAAATTAAAAGGATAGAACTGGCTTGAATTTCCCTCTTTCTGTAGTAAGTGGGATGTGGTGGAAAAGATGACTACTTTGGAGTCTAGCAGGCTCCAGTCCTTCTCCTGGTTCTGCCACTAATGTGCTAGATGATACTGGACACTTGACTTAAATCCCTAAGAACCTCTTTGTTCCCAAGCATTATGGAAGGGACAGTAATCCTTGTGTTTCATAGTGAATGCAGGGACTAAGTAAAATAATATTGTTTAGCAAGCTGGGAAGAATACTTTCAGTAAGTATCATATTCCAAAATGTTTCCTTCCGTTTTGGAATTCTGGAAGGACTCACAGTACAGAAGAGGGCACTGAGGTCATTCTTGACAGGGTCCTCTAGTTCTTCTCAGCTCCAGGGCTTTGCAACTGCCTCGTTCATCCAGAGGCTCTGGGAGCAGGAGAAGAAATGGGTTTTGCTTTGCTGCCAACTAGAACAGAGACTTTCCAGAGCTGTCCCAGGCGTTTCTCTGGAACTAGACCAGCCATGAGTGGAAGTGGCCTGGCTTCCCTGAGTTTGGCTTGCTTTGCACTTTCCAAAGAACTCTTCCAGGGTCCTGCCAGCATCGAGAAGTTGTTCTTTTTTCCCTCAAAGCTGTTTATATTAATCAATCAAG
Source organism: Thryonomys swinderianus (assembly GCA_004025085.1). Lineage (NCBI taxonomy): Eukaryota > Metazoa > Chordata > Mammalia > Rodentia > Thryonomyidae > Thryonomys > Thryonomys swinderianus. Next base: position 7,219 of record PVIC010036507.1, read on the forward strand.
GCATTTTGGAGCAGGAATTCTTCAAGTAAGGGACATTTCCCACAAACATTCCAGCCTGCAACACATCTTCCAAGCTAAAAGTATTCTGTGTTCCAACCCCTAAAGCTTTATAAATTACCATTCAGCAGTAGCAGGAATGGTTTGTACATGTTCCTTACTTGAATGTCACATAAGGTTAAAAAAAAATCAATCGTTATCCCAGAACCATCTAATGCATTATAGAATTAATTATAGACCCCCTAATTTCCATGGTTAGGAACACTTCTGAAAACTGTACACTTACAGAGAAAAAATAATTGGGAGTCACTATGTGCTAGTATGTTGGTTACTTCTGCACATGAAGCCCTGTGACAGTCAAAAATTTGTATAACTACTTTTCAGTAGATATATCAGTTCTTTCCTTTAATTGTAAACATTTGCAGAGCACAGTGCATTAGGCAAAGCACAAGACTGTAAATACATCCAAAGTTAACCTTACTCCTCCATAAAATGGAGGATCAATGATTATGTCATCAAGATAGAGATTAGAGTGTCTGGAGAAGAAGCAAGGAGGTTAGCTTCCCCCTCCCCACTGCTTGGGACATAGTTTGGAGGGAAGTGAACTATTTTCCTCTTTGATTTTTCTTTAAGAACTATGTGTCTTTCAAGAACTCCCCCTGCCCCTGCCACTAAATTAACTACTGGTTTTGGTTGGTTCAGTGGAAGCATGACATTTTTGAGTACTAAGTACAGTGGCAAAAGTTTCTGACACTAGATCTATGTGTGTCTTAAGTCTTGTGCCTTTTTCCAACATCTGATATTATGAGTAGTTTGAGAGGATCAAATGAATACACCTGCCACCTTTTACTGTAGATGTCATAATTCTTTGTTACAGATGTTGGCACAGTGAGAAGGTGGCAGGTTTTTGTGAAAGACTTAGATCAGAATCAAGGTTCCAGTGGTCTCAGAAAGTTGCTTAGTTTCAATTTTCTCAACTTGAAATAGGAATAATAATCTCTGTTGTCCAATTTAGAGCTAAGGAGTCAATGCTTAATGGTTGCTTTTATTATTGATATTAATAAAATGATAAATCCAAGCTTAAATCTGAAGTGGACGAGTCTTTTTCTGTGACTTAAAATGAATCATACATCTTGAGGTATTGTTTTTCCACTTTTGTTTTGTGTGCAATGCTACTATCATTGTTGTTTGGCTGTGTTGATGGGCCAGACAGTTGCTGGATAGAAGGGAAAGAAAAGAATGAAGTGTAACATTTGTCACGGGGAGCTGATGAAGTGTAAGGCTGGATAACTGAGCCAAAACCTCAACTGTTTTTATCTTGCTGTTAAAGAGAAGTTTTTTTTTCCCTGTGCTTCACTCTCTTGCTTATTTTACTGGGAGGGGAGGGAGTGCCTTACGAAAGGTAAATGAGGTTGAGAAGACTCTGTTCTGGCACCTACTAGCTGTATTGCCTGGGGCAAGTTGCTTAACCTGTGAGACTCCTTTTCATCATCTATAAAAACAGGCTAATCTCCAGCATTCAGTGCTGTTGGAGGGTTAGACAGGTAATCCCAATTATCAGCCTTAATAGAAGACAGCAATAGATAATCAAAAACGAATGAATTTTTCTTGGACTTTGGAGGCACTTATGATTATTTTCCCTAGAGATTTATCTCTCCATGTCTTTGTATAGGTCAGCTGTGGAAATTGTTCTCTTGTAATGGGAGACTACTTGGCAGGACATAGCCAAGGAGATGTATAAGCCTTTTGCAGATAATTGAGACCTGACTGTGAATTCATAGCTACTTTATGAGGGGATTGTTCTAATCATTATTGGCCTTGAATATTTTTCATGATACTACTCTTTATGTTTTCACCCTGCAAAGCAATATTTTCAATCTGTAGAGAATAAAAATAAATGATTTATCATTGGAAGCATGGGGGCCCAAGTTCGATCCCTGATACTGCCAAAAAAAAATTCTATCTGATAATGTTGTGCTATTACCTGTCACCATATTTCTGACTGCCGTTGCCAAGTGTTGTCCAATGGAAGACAGGCTCCTAAAATCATCAGGATATATTCTCATTTACTGTGCTACCAAATCTGCTACCATGTGACGTCTGGCTCTTCCCCAAAGTCAAAATTACCAGGAAAGATGAGCCTTTTTAAATTGATTTATATTTTGTCAGCCAGGGCAGCATAACTAAGGACAAAAAAGAAGAGTTCCAGAGCTGTTTCAGAAAATGATAAGAAAGATGAGTAAGTGTGTTTGAAGAAAAGGTGGGGGAGTATATCGAGGGAGAGTAATAATGTATCCTTTACTGTAATATAGTTTAAAAATTTAAACATTCAATATCGTTATTGATCATATCTCAAAAGGAGTATGGATGCTTTTGAGTACAGTAGGTTGAATGTTAGCTGTGCAACATGAGACAAATCACAACCTCTCTAAGCTTCAATGTACTCATCTATAAAGGAGAACAATAATGCTTATTTCATGAGATTATTGTATATCCTAAAGGTAATATATTAAAAGATTTCATTGTCATGCATGCTGGCACAGTATTCTATTTTCTCCTTCCAGCTTCACAATTGCTTTTCGGTGACAGTAAATCCAGGACTCACAAAGTAGAGGCAGGAGAACCACAACGAGTTTGAGGTCAGTGTGGCCTACACAGAGTTCAAGGCCAGCCTGAAGTACATAGGGAGACTCTCAAAAAACAAAAGCAAAACAAACAAGGAAAAGACTATACAAGGTCAGCAAAATGTACCTATAATTGATTCATAATACTAGACGTCATACATTTGTCTAAAGGTTTAACAGAAGTTATGCTTTCCATAATTTCCCACTGAGGGGCTATCAACCTCATTCTGTGTACAAAGGCATGGAAGCTCCAACAAGTTAAGCAGTGTGGTCAAAGACACGCAATTGGAAAAAGGAAGGATCAGGTGTTAGTCCTGACTTCTTGACCCTAAATTTAGGACACCTTTCCCCTTGTGATGAAAATCTGATCCTTTGCAGTATCCTGAAGCCAAAAATTATCAATGCCAATAGCACACACTTCACCTGTTCCCCTTTAAGTCACTGATTGCTTTCTACCTCATAGTATAATTATCTATACATATGTATTAGTTTTTCTTTTGGCCTATGCACCTGTCTCTCCATTCCCAGCTGCTGGAGGAGTTCTTTGCTCAAATTAATCTGTACCCACCCTCAGCCTTCAGTGACTCATTTGGAAGGATCAGCAAGTTCACACGCTGGTGCCAATAAAGAACTGGGAGGGGACAGGCATTTTACGACTTACCGAGCAACAAGCACTGACATATCAAAAAAACACAACCCTGTATGCAAATGAGATTCTGTTTAAACCGAATCCGTGCTGTGTGAAGGACTACTCTGCACAAAAAAGTAGTTGAAGGACTTACGAGCTAAGAAAATCGGAAGGTGCTCATCTGCCTGTGAAAGTCCTTCTGTAGACGCCAGGTGCATCCATCCTGCCTCGCCAAGCAGCACTTGGTACAGACTTTAAGCTCTGAGGGGTTCTGCACAGACACTTGCAGAGTTTCTTAGGGTCCGTCTCGAACCACAGAGTTGCTTCCTGTGAGAGAGGCCTTAGGCTCTGAAGTCACTAAAGGAGCCCCAGGTGAGAAGCACGGTTCAGGTAGACTCCACACAGCCAAGGGCTCCCAAGCATCCAAGAGAGCTTATGCTGATGAGTGACTCCTAAGGGCTCTGTTTCCCAAACTAACCAAGCTCAGGCGTAAACTAGGGATGAGTTCCCCTGGGGCACGGGTTATACGCGTGGGCTTTGAGAGTTAGCATTTTCTCCTTCCAGCTTCACAGCTGCTTTCCGGCAGGGAACTGTTGGGTAAACCTGTGAGCTGCTTTGTGCTTTAGTGCATTCAGATAGAACAGTGGCTCTCAACTGGAGGCTCTTTGGCCCTCCAGAGGCTACCTGGCAATCTTAGAGGCATTTTTAGTTGTCACCACAAGGACAGAGGAGGTGATGCTACCGGCATTTAAAGGGTAGAAGTCAGAAAGGCTGTTAAACATTTTGCATGGCACAGGGCAATTCCCATGACAAATATTTGTCCAGCTCAACACTGCCGAGACATCTTGATTTAAAGAGACAGTGGCGATAATCTGAACCAACCCCTTCCAATTAAACTAGAGTTTTACTTTTGCGGAATACGTTTGGGATCACTAGATAAAAGTTGCTGTGTAAGTTAAAAAAAAAAAAGTGAATCATGTTACTACAAGTCCTTCCATCTCACTGAAGCTTGCTGACAGCATCTGATTCAGCTCCTTTCCACATTTTAAAGGGCTGTATTTGCTCTCACTAGAGATTGTCTTTTTTTAAGCTTGTTTTTCTTCTGAAAGTAGTTTGAACTTTAATAAAAGTTTTGTTCTATACCACCTAGTTACCTAAGTTCTTTCTGGCATATTATTAGGAATCTCACAGACAACTTTCCAAACTATCTTGGTTCTGAACTAAAGGATACCTACCTTCCTGAGGCCAAGGCACCAAATGATCCTTTAAAATGATTGCACTGCGGTCACGTGGACTGCTCATCAGCATATGAGAAAACGAAGTTTAGAGGAGCAAATGGTGCTTTTCAATGGCTCTTCTTTCCTGCTGGGTGAAAATTCTCCTCCTCATCAGTAGCCCTTTGGGATCACCCAGAGAATGACAAAGAAGGGGGGGGGGAGTCAATTTCCAAAGTAGACTGTCTCATGAATTGTATTTATTTATTTTTTTGGAACCAGCTAGGGGGGAAAAAAGCAGTCACACAGATGAGACAGTTTAAAATCAAGCCTGCTTCTGAGTTAAGTCGTCCCTTTGCAGCTAGTCTGTCAGAATTCAATGGCATCATATAAAGTTGGTCTCAAAATCTGATTGGCTCATTTCTTTGATTCTGGCAGGTACTAGAAAATATTACATGAGTTAGAAATATGGGAAATGGGGCCAGAGGGTTAGCTCAGTGGTTCCGGCGCCTGCCTCGCAAGCGCAAGGTCCTGGGTTCGATCCCCAGTAACCACATACAATGCTGGGCGTGGAGACTCATGCCCACCAGCAACCAATACCACATACCACAGTGCCCGGCATGGTGGCTCATGCCTGTCATCCCAGCAGTCGGGAGGCAGAGACAGGAAGATTGCTGAGTTCGAGGCTTCTCTGGGCTACATAGTGAGCTCAGAGCCAGCTTGAACTACAAAGCGAGACCCTGTCTCAAAAAAAAAAAAAAAAAAAGAAATATGGGAAATGAGGAAAACAGACTGGGTGCTTGGTGTTCTGAAAAGTGAGTGGTACGCTTAGGTTGCTGGGAATGTTTTCCTATGAAAAGATGACTTGACTAAGACCATAGATTGGGAAAGAAGTAACAAGCGATTGAAAGTCAGGCAGAGAACCAGAAGTTTCACCTAAGAAAATGTATTTTGGCACAGGGAACTCTAGCTCATTATCCTTGGAAGAGCATTCAGCCAGGACTGCTAATAATATTTTATATTTGTTCAGTGAATTCCTTTAGAGGATGGTAGAAGTCATCAAAACATGGCAAGTTGTGAGCTAGAGAAACAGATCTCCTGTGGTTTTGCGAACTGCAGCATCTCAGCTTCACCTTGATAGCTCAGGGACTGACCACGCTCTAGAGCATTCTTCCTTCCACTGTTTGAAGGGGATTATGGGAATATGGCTGGCTCATTGTGATGACATTAGCATTATGAATAATGCTTCAGGGTTAGACCTAGGATGCTGGGAAATGACTGTTGGATTCCCAGAACATTTTACATAATGATAGCTGGTGTGCCAGGTTAGCAGAGTGACTGTCAGAGGAAACACAGGCAGCACAAATCCATGGAAGTAGAGGTTACAAAGTAGCTATTTCAACAAGATTTTGCAATAGCATCTTTGTTTCTTCTGTTCTTGTTCTTCTTTTTCTTTTTTCTTCTTCCTCTTTTTTGCAGTGTGGTGTGATTTTTTTACTTTGTCACAAGTTTGTTATTCTTAATTCATGGAATCATACAGTTGAAAAGTATTGTTTTGTTGCTATTTAAAGTAGTCTCTCTCTCTCTCTCAACTTCTTATGGTCACTGTAACCAGTATAATAGAAATCCATGACTTATCAAGAAACCAGGCATCATATGTATGTTCTCCTTCATGTTGCTTAAGTAGAGAAATAGATTAAGTAAGTTAGAGAGGAACATAACATGTTTTGATTGGTAGAACATTCAGGTAGGAATGACATTTCCTGAGCAATCTCGAGGTAAAAGGTGGGAGATTTAACTTTTGTAGGGAAGCACGAAGAGATGTCAATACCACTGATTACTTCTACACTAGGAGGAAAAAAAAAGCCTGTTAAGACTGGTAATTTTAAAAGTGATATCTTAAAAATTGTCACTACCAAATTAAGAGGCAAGGTAGTACATGGCAGTAATCAGCAAACTATTTTAAAGGACCAAGTAGTAAATGTTTTAGGCTTGAGGGTCATTTGGTTTTCATAGCAATTATTCAACTCTAACACAGCATGGCAGCAGCCATAGTTAATACTAATGGGTTGTGTGCCAACAAATTTACTTATGAACACTGAAGCTTGACTTTGTTATAATTTTCAAGCCACAAAACAGTAGCACTCTTTTTAAATTTCTGTTAATCATTTAAAAATGTAAACCAGCCAGGTTTAGTGACATGTGTCTACCATCCCAGTATTCAGGAGGCAAAAGCAGGGGGACTGTGAGTTGAAAGCCACCCTGGGCTATGTAGCATAACATTGTCTCAAAACACAAACAGAGCCAGAGATTTAGGTCAGTGGTTCTGGGACCTGCCTAGCAAGTGCAAGGTCCCTGGTTTGATCCCTGGTAACCGCATACAACAATACCAGGTGTGGTGACTCACACCCACCAGCAATCAGTACCACACACCACAATGCTGGGCATAGTGGCTCATGCCTGTCATCCCAGTACTTGGGAGGCAGAGGCAGGAGGATTGCTGAGTTCGAGGCTTTCCTGGGCTACATAGTGAGCTCGGGGTCAGCCTGAACTACAAAGAAAGACCCTGTCTGAAAACAAACAAACAACAACAAAACCCAATAAACAATAGTCAAAACCACTTTTAGCTTGTGCACCATGAAGTGGCACAATAGATTTGGCATGTGGGCTCTAGCTTATGGACCCCTAGTATCCACTTACCAGTCCAATTATTTAATAAATGCTGACTAAGATTGTAATAGGAAATGTGAAAACAGCAACTTTATCGAGTTCATTGAATACAAGAATCAACTGGTTGATATGACACCTGCCAGAGCACGTTCAGGATAGTACATAAGTAAACATGCTGTCCAAGTGTCCCTGGGGGGAAACTGTTATGTGAGTTTGGAAGCAAACAGGCTCGTGCTAAAAACCTGGCTCCAGCCACTATTAACAAACTACTTTATTTGACTAGGGCTAAGCTTCAGTTCCTTCCTGGAAAATGAGTTGAGTAAAATCTCCCCTTCGTGGTTACTATGGTGACTAAAAAAGATAACACAGAAGTCCCCAGTGCTCTGTGCTCCTCTAGGAGATGGTAACAAGATTGTTATGCTTGTGCCTGGGGTCAGAGGGGGCTGAATCCAGTGTGGGACAATGCAATTAATTCATGGTGCAGTGCTAGGATTAAGGGTGTAATGAACCTGGAGAAGATGTTAGGGACAGCAGGAGGCTTGTCCTCTGTCACTTGCTTGTTTCTGCCATCTTTCGCCTGCCACGGACCGTTTCTCCTCTGTGACACCCCCCTGCTAGACACCCCCACGCAGCCTTGGAGCAGCCAACTCTGAACTGAAGCTTTCACAGCCTGGAGCCAAAGAAAGTTTTCCTCTTTTCATTTTGGGTGTCAGGTATTTTGCCTCAGCTATGAGAAAAGTGATTGAGACAAAGATATCAGTAAAAATTATTTTTATTGGCTACGTGTACGAAATTTCTTTGTCTTCAGTGTTGCAGTAGAAAGGTGTCATTTATTTCTTTGAAGGCAATCTAAAAATCTCTTTTCTTAGACCTGTCACTAGTCTTCTTCCACGAGGATTCGTCCATCCAAATACATTTCTATAACCTCTTCCAGGAGTCCGCATAATCAGACTTAAAATGAACTCATGTCTATATTCTTTGACACAGCAACAGGTCAATTAACATTCAAAACATGTTTGTCTTGAATCTGTGACCGCTCCAGAGAAAAGCTTGTTGGGTTCGAGTTATGATCTGTACCTGAGAAGCGCTACGTTCCCGGTCAGCCCTTCTCATTAGAGCTGGGAGGACAAGAAAGAGTCTCTGGTTTCATTTTAGGGCCTGCGTTTGGGACCGAACAGGAGATCACAGGGAGAGAGTCAGGAAGGCCCTGGGCTTCATGTGAGCGAGTGCCCAGAGGAAAGGCTCAACCCAGAGTAAGTCTTCCTATCTAATTCTTCAAGGCATAAGCATCTCTCCGATCCCATAATGTGTGAAAATAGCCATCAAGAGAACTTCTAGCCCCAAGATAGCTATTCACTTGAACCCTGATGCTTTCTCTGTTGGACTTTCCATTTGAAAGAAATGCATGTTTCTCCACAGCTTATTGTGACTGTACTGGACCAAAGTTTAAAGAAAAGTTTGATCCATGGAGCCAGGACTGGGATAAAGGGAATAAATAATTTATCTCAGATGCAAAATTTAAGGGTTGGCAAGACAAACATATAAACACACTCAGGAATCAAGTTAGATAGCATTTTAGGGGAATATTTTAAAAATCAGTTAATGCATGAAAACCTATATGGAAACAATTTTTGAAACAATGAAAGATCAGTAACAGAGCTGGCCAGGCCATACTGGATCCAAGGCAAAGGGAAAATCAGCAGTTCTGACTGAATACACCTCACCCTTCATGACTACTTCACCCTTGGAGGATACATGTAAATTTTTACTATAATTAAAAACATTCACTTAGAACCCAAGATAGATACTGCTTCCCCTTCTTCGCTGCCAACCCTTCCTGTGTTCTTTTCTTTGACTAGTGTATTCTGTCTTCTCTCTTCTGTTATCACTCACTCCCTTTTCGTTAGGCTGCTTTCTTTTGGCCCGTCAGCTGTGACCCACTTAAGTCTTCCATTAGCTTTTGCAGGGAAGAGGATCAAAGAGCTCTTTTACTTACAATAACAGTGTTCCTCTATAAGTCAATACTATAAGGCGCAAACGCCTTTATTGACGGTGATTTATATTCTCTGGTCTTGAGGTCAACACAGTGATCTGTTTAACAGATCTCGTGATTCCCTGGGCTGCGGGATCTTCAATCTGGGAAACATTTAGGCTGTGCGAAAGCTGATAAACCATAATTAGGTCCAGGAGTTGCCCTTGAATCTCTCAGTGCGATCACTGAGTTCCTGCTGGCGAATGCAGTGGGCCACTGTCCCGTGGCTCCCAGTGGTCACCAGCGCATTCTTTAGAGACCAGGGTTTGCAGACCACATGTTTGAAGTGAGCCCCTAGGATCGGCATGGCTGTTCAGGGGGCAGCATCCGGCATTTGTAATCTAAGCAAAGCTCCTCCCTCTTTGTTAATCTGTATCCCAGATGGGAGTGTGGCTCAGTACCAAGAAAATTCTCAGTTTTTCTTCCAGTGAAAGCTAAGCCAGAAGCACAGAATGCCACTGGGACGTGACCATGGGAATAGGGGTCACTGCGTTCATCTATTCCGTGCAGTTTCTTGAGAACCACAAAGACATAACATTTGGTGAACAATTTTTAATGGAAAGCAATTATATTAACATTGATTACATCTAACTCTGTGATTCTATAGCAGATAACCAGGCAGAGCCAGGATATGGGAGAAGTTTTACTACTTTCCAATGTTTAAAAATGTGTTTGTCTTCTTTGTTGCGGGTGTGTGTGTGTGTGTGTGTGTGTGTGTGTATATCAGTTTCTTTAGTGAGCTTTTAAGCAAAAACAGTAAAATAAACATGTCACATGTTTATTCACATATTGTCCAAACACACACCAAGTGCCTTTGTGGGTTGGTTTGAAGTTTTGATTTTGGTCTTCTGTATTTATTTACTTTTCTTTTAAGAAACAATGTGAATATCCTGTGCTGGGATAGGGTGGGAACTGAGGGAGGTGGCTTTTCCCCAGAGGGTGAGAAAATCTGGGCTTGAGTCCCTTTAGGCTTGAGGTGAGAAGAAGCCTTTTTCAGGCTGATGAAAAGCACTGACCTTTGGTGGGTGAATCTCCTGTGAAGATAAAGCAGTTTTTCTCAAACTTGAGTCTGCTTTGGGATCTCATTCCTGGGTTCTGCTGCCAGAGTTTCTGATTTTCCCACCGAACTGGGGATTGAAGCCAGGGCCTTCTCACTGAGCTATATCGTCAGCCGTTTTTGTGTTTTACTTTGAGACAAAAAATTATTAAATTGTTAAATTAGTAGCCCAGGCTGGGGTGAAACTTGCAATACTTCTGGCTCCCCCTACCATGAGTTCTGGGATTGTAGACATGGGCTACCACACGCAACAGAGCTTGGACATTTTACCGGGATCTCAGGGGAGCTGCTACTCTGCTGGTCCAGAGGCCACACTTTGAGAGGCAGGTGTGGCACCCCTGAACTACATCCCAGGCCCTATTCAGTGGTATTTTTTAAAAACATTTTTCAATTGAATTCTTTATTGGTACATTTTACATAACAGTTCACAATCACACTCAACATTGGGGAATTTGTACCAGTATATGACATGAGTTAATTTTCATTTTTACCCATAGTCCAACCCACTGCACAACCCCCCACCCACTATACATATGTGCTTTCTTTTTCTTTTCAAGTCATATTTATTCTTTCCCCTCATTACTTCCTCCTACCACATTCCCTTTGAGTAGTTCCCATCTCACAAAATCTATTATACATTCTAGAACTCATTTACATCTACAGGTTCTCATACCAGAGAAAAGATATGGTATTTACATATCTGTGATCTATTTATTTCACTTATGTGTGTCCTCAAGGTGTGTCCATTTGCACATAAATGACTGAAACTTGTCATTCTTTATGGCAGAGTAATGCTCCATTTTGTGTGTGTGTGTGTGTGTGTGTGTGTGCTTTTTGAGACAGGGTCTCGCTTTGTAGTTCAGGCTGGCCCTGAGCTCACTGTGGTGCCCAGGCAAGCGGCCGCGAACTCAGCAATCCTCCTGTCTCTGCCTCCCGAGTGCTGGGATGACAGGCGTGAGCCACCACGTCCGGCATTGTGGTATGCGGTGTTGATTGTTGGTGGGCGTGTCTCCACGCCCAGCATTCTATGTGGTTACCGGGGATCGAACTCAGGTCCTTGTGCTTGCGAGGCAGGCGCCGGAACCACTGAGCTAACCC
>PVIC010036508.1:0-18547 GCA_004025085.1 Thryonomys swinderianus
TGTGATGAGGGGAAGGAATAAATATGATACAGAAAGAAAATAAAAGAGCATGTATAAGGGGGGAGGAGGGGGGAGGGGGTGGGGATATGGGTAAAAATGAGAATTAACTTGTGGCATATACTGGTACAAATTTCCCAATGTTATATGTGATTTTGAGATGTATATAAATTGTACCAATAAAGAATTCAATTAAAAAAAAAGAGTGAATGTTATAAAGATATCAATTATACTATGAATTAATTTATAGTTTTAAATATTCAAAATAAAGATTTAATTTTAGGGGCTCGGGAAAATGATTTAGAACTTGAAAAGTAAAGTTGCAAATAGATTTGGAAAAAATTAAGAGTAAAAGAAGGCATTCAGAAATACGTGAGATGAAATTAGATATTAGTTTGTATTTTATGTATTTTGAAGCTACACCAACTTAATCAGCAGATGGCCAAAGCCAGTGGATGAAATAGCGAGCAGAGGGCTGAGGTTCAGCTCGGTGATGCTGTGCCTGATTGGCAAGGGCAAGGTCCTGAGTTCGATTCCTTGTACTGAAAGGAAAAGAAGAAAGAAATAGAGAGCAGAATCGTCTGATTTTAAAAATCCTAGACATAGAAACTTCCAATTTTAGCTTTTTCATGTAAATTGCTTAAAAGTCAAGTCTCCCATCCTTTAAAAAATCATCACCAGAAAACTGAAAATCACTAGCTTTAGACTGTCACAGAATTGTTGTCATGGGGAAAATTGGCATCCTGAAATGTACAGGTCGGATGAGGATAGGGTGTCACAGTTGAGAGAAGATAAAAGGTACAGGAACCAAAAGATGTAGGAACCACACACGTGTAGGGGCCCAAGGCAACCTAATGGAGAGAAATGACCCAAAATGGATTAGGCCAGGTATGTGGTATATAAATCGGTAACATGTCTAGAATATATTTAAGATGGAATCTAGGGGACTTTGAATTTGCTGATGAATTTTTAAATACAACAATAAAAGTTTGATCCCTGAAATAAAAAAATGATTTTTAATTTCATTAAAATGTTTGTAAAATAAGCATGTAACTGAAGATTTGTGTCCAAGACATAGAACTCTAAAAAGCAACAAATACCTTGCCAAAGAACATATGAAGACAGAAAATGAGCATAATGCTAGATATTCCACATTATCAATAGAGAATCGTTAAGATAGTGAAATACTCCACTAGAGTGGATAAATGGAAAACACTAACAATTCCTAGTTCTGATAAAGGTGTGGAGTGGCAGGCACTTTCATGCTGATGAGGATACAAAATGGCACAGTTATTTTGAAGAGTTTAGTGTCTCTTACAAAGCTCAACCTTGTTTTCTCCAATGGCCATTGATTTCTTTTAATTGAATTCTTTACTGGTACATTTTATATACAACTCACAATCACACACAACATTGGGGAATTTGTACCAGTATGTGACACAGGTCAATTCTCATTTTTACCCACATCCCTGCTCACCCACACCCCCCTCACCCCCTATATTCCTTCTCCTCATTATGTTCCCACACCAAATTCCCTTTGGAAATTGCCTATTTTACAAAAACTATTATACATTCTAGAACTCATTTACATCTATAGGTGCTCATACCAGAGAACAGATACGGTATTTACATATCTGTGATCTATTTATTTCACTTATTAGTGTGTCCTCCAGGTGTATCCATTTGCACATAAATGAATTAATCTTGTCATTCTTTATGGCAGAGTAATACTCCATTTAAAAAAAAACACATCTTCTTTATCCAGTCTCCAGTTGATGGGCATTTGGGTTGTTTCCAAAACTGAGCTATCATGAACTAAGCTGCTATGAACAAGGGTTGCACAAGTTCTTTATCCACTGAATTAAAAACAGGCTCACACAAAAATCTACACATAAGTTTTACAGAAGCTTTATTCACAATGTGACCAAAAAGTAATTCAGTGAGTCAATGTAAAAACTATGATAACTTCAGAGAACAAAAAATTACTTAACAGTAGAAATGAACTATTAAATATGAGGAGACCTAGAGGAACCTTAAATGCACAGAGATAAGTTAAAGAAACCAAGCTTCAAGGGCTACACTGTTCAATTTCAATTATGTGACATTCTGAAAGTGGCAAAATATGACTATGAAGGGCTTTTAGAAGATCAGTTTTTGATGGGGGAGGATAAGAAGGGGAAGGAAAGAGACTAGATGGAATCCAGAGGATTTTAGGACCTCCAAACTATTTTTCTTGACACTGTAATGATGGATTCATGGTATTATAAATATGTCAAAAAGTCTATAGAACTTTTCAATATAAAGACTGCAGTATAAAGCATGAACATTTAGAAATAATTTAAAAGATCATGGTAGGCTATGATGACAGATCTAACTATACTACAAACATTAAAAACCACATTTCAGGGAGTGGGAGAAAAAGTGTTGACATAAGTGGCTTTGGAAATGAGTAGAATTTGTAAGACTTAAAGGAAATGAGTAGAATTTGTAAGACTTAAAGGAAATGAAACTACATATAAGTGCCTTACTCACATTGCTAACATTACTTTCCATAGGGTCACAGGTTATCAACTCTGACACTGCTGGTATTGAGCGATGACATACAAATACCTAATAGTGAGGATCTAATTTCTTACTGTTTTGGGTAATTAGTTATAAATAAACAAAGAAGAGAAGCTAGAATGATCTGTAGTGATAATGGATTAGAGTTTAAGACCTAAGTAAAAAATCCTATTAACACAATATATATGAGTGATTCCATCTAGAATGTATATGTACACTTACATGTTACCATCTTCACATATGTTTTGCTCTTTGAATTGTAAGGGCCTGAAAGAAAGAACATCTAGTGACACGGAACACATGCAGTGTCCACATGTAAGTTTCTCACACATTTATTCAACAATGAATTAGTAATTTCTTTGGAGAAATTACTAAGCATTGGTCTTGGGTAAAAAATACACACAGGGTAAGCCTGGAGTGCTTTATAGTGTTAGAGTGTAACCAAGTGTCAAAAAAGAAAAGACAGGAAAAGAAAAATATTCTCTACTACCTTTCACTCATCTACCTATTGATGAATCATATCCAAGGTCAAAGCTGAATAATTTAAACATAATACATGAAGTCGTAATGGACTATAACCCAACACACAAAATGACTATCCATCAGTCTCTTCTGATATAAATAGTGAATGAATAAATAAGAGATCAGAGATAAATGTACTATGAAGAATTCTAAGTAAATGGTGTAGACAGCCAGGCTAAGTAAAGAGCATACAGAGTATGGAATATTAACAATGACTTCTTTCCCGATTACACAATATAGAGTGGGAGGGGGATAATTTTCAGGCAGAGAAAGCTAATAAGCACTGCTTTCTTTACTCAGTGATCAAAGTCAACATCAACAGCATAAATCACATTCTTAGCATAAACCTTTGATGTTACAGGATATCTGATGAAAACCACATCTGGGATTTTCCTCCTCACTTCCTATAAGCCCAGCTAACCAGAAAATTAGTCAAATACCAAGTGAGATGCCTCCTATAGTTCAAGTGACCAGTACTATTGAGAAATGTCAAAATTATCAAAGACAAAAAGTCTGGGAATTCATCATAGTTAAGAGAAATTCAGGTGACTTGACAATCCATGAAATCTCATGTTACACATGGTATCCTGGGACAGGAAAAAGACCTTGAGTAAAAAATAAAGAAATGTGAATAAAGTATGAGCTTTAGCCAGTAACAGTGTACCTGTATTGTCTTTGAGGAAGCCCTGGGAGTCCCACTGTGCCACATTTTGTACACAAGGTAGATGAAAAAATACCATAATATTTTTACCAGCCTACATTTCCACTGAATGGTACTTAGCAGCAACACTCATCATATTTTGTATCACACCCCCTAAAAATAGTAGTAAGCTATTTTGGGTAAGACATTCTTTTTGGAATTTTATTCTGACAGAATGTAAAGCCCAAAAAAATGCACAAATGTGCATCAGATCTCCAAATGTGTAATATATTTTAAAGTTGAAGTGCTTCACAAAAGAAAAAGGTCAACTGAACTGACTTCACAGAAATTTACAAGTGTAAAAAGTGAACAAATGCCCGCCAAAACGAGAGTGGATAAAGAAGGTTTTGTTTTGTTTTATTTTGTTTCTTGAGACAGGGTCTTGCTTTGTAGTTCAGGCTGGCCCTCAGCTCACTATGTAGCCCAGGCAAGCCTTGAACTCAGCAATCCTCCTGTCTCTGCCTCTGAGTGCTGGGATTACAGGTGTGAGCCACCACGCCCGTCATTGTGGTATGTGGTATTGATGGCTGGTGGGCGTGAGTCACCACGCCCAGCATTGTATGTGGTTACCAGGGATCAAACTCAGGGCCTTGCTCTTGTGAGGCAGGCGCCGGAACCACTGAGCTAAATATCCGGCCCCAAGATTTTTTAAAATAAAAGTAGGAATTTTAAAAAGTGACAGTACCAAGTATTGGGAAGAATGAAATGAAAATTAAGATAAGATTCTTCTACACATATTTTTGTAGTTTTATCGTGAAAGGATGTTGGATTTTGTTAAAGTTTTTTCTGCATCCATTGATATTATCATGTTATTTTTGCCCTTCTGTTTATATGATGTATATGTTTATTAATTTGTATATGTTGAACTATCCTTCCATTCCTGGGATGAAGCCTCTTTGGTTATGATGTATGAACTTTTCAATTATTTTTTAAATATCTTCTTTGCTAGTATCTTCTTGAGGATTTTTGCATCTATATTCATTAGAGAGATTGTTTTGTAGTTCTCTTTTTTGGTTGGATCCTTGTCTGGTTTTAGAATCAGGGTATAACATTTCAGTGACACACACATACCCATGTTTATAGCTACACAACTTGTAACAGGAAGGTCTTGAAAGCAAGACGGTCCATCCTATATATTCATTTAAAGATGAATAGATAAAGGAAATATGGTATTTATACATAACGAAGCATAATTCTGCCATAAAGAAAGATAATTGTAAGTCATTTGTAGGAAAATGGATATACCTTGCCACCATAATGTTCAGCGAAATAAATCAGGCACACAAGTTTAAATATCATATGATTTTTCTTACATGAGAAATCCAGGATAAAAATAAGATGAAATGAAGCTAGATAATAAGTAGTAGAGAGATATCTTTTCTTCGAAGGGGATCAAGAGACTGAGGGAGTTGAGAGAGACAGTAGAAACAAGAGATGTATTAAAGGAATTGGGATCTACAGTCATACCTCAGTGCAGAATGCTTTTGCTTGTAAACACTTCAGGCCTTAAACAAAAGCACTTGGCAAAGTTTTGTCTTTGTTTGCAACTCTGCATCTGGTGACAAACAACCACATCCATCTTTTCCAAATTTATAGAACAAATCAAGCTCCCAAACAAAAGTACCACTGCGCTGTGTACATGTACCAACTCCAAACAAAGAATGTAAACATATACTGCAAACATGTGCCCTCCAAAAAGGAAAGCATATGTGTAAATATCTTTTCTCTCATATGAGGAGCTGAAGTTGTGAGTTCTAGAATGCATGATTTATATTGTGAAATAGTAAATATTCAAAGGGAAATGGGGTTTGAGGGTAAGCAATGAGAGGAAAGAAAAAAATAGATGGTTAAAAAAAAAAAAAAAACCCGGAAACAAAGCTTGTGTAAATAAGGGCAGGGGGTTGTAGGGTGGGTAGGGAAAGGGGAAAAATGAGGACTAAGTCATGTACTGGTATAAATTCTCAATGTTGAATGTGATTGTGATGTGTATATATAATGCACCAATAAATTACTTTTATCTAAAAAATAAAAAAAATTTAAAAAGGAAGGCAATCAAGAGGTGAATTGGGAGGGTGAAAAAAAGAAATTAAGATATATTATGAACATATACCAAACTCCCACAAAGAATGTACACATATATTAAACTTATATACTAATAAACTAAAATTAAGAAAAATTTTAAAAATTAATTGATGTGATATACAATGTACCAATAAAGATAAAAATTTTAAAAATCAACAAAAAGAAAAAACAAAAAGATACAGACCAGCTAAATTCATACATTTCTGGTTATACAAAACTTAACTCTTTTTGAGGAAGTATAAATGGAAGTATTTTATATTGTGATCATGGTAAGGATTGAGAGTATTTATTTGTCAAAACCCACAAATTTAATTTCCCCAGAGGGTATACTGTATAATACCTCACTTATTCCAAAGGAGATAATATACTACTGTACTATTTAAAATACTATATAGAAGTACATTCAATATTCTTTGACTTTAATTATAGAAGAATGATAAATGTAAAACTAAAGGAAAGCTGAAATTTTATACACATTTTATAGTACATTCTGTATTAAAAATTCATATTTCTTAAAAGATTATTTTAAGGTTAAGAAGTACTAAAGTATGAAAAATTGTGAATAGATCCACATTGTTTTTAATCAATTTATTTTATTTGACATCCTATAGCTTGACTTTCTGGCATAAAGATGATATTAGTATTTGTAAAATTTTCATCATCTTTCCTGATTTTGCTAAATTTGTACACTGTCCAAGTTTCTTTTGATTACATGTTATTTCCTAAATGCATAGTTTTAGTGTCAGTTTTACATTTGAGATAAATACAGGCATGAAAACCTCAAATAATATCTATATTCTCTTTTTAAGTAGTTTCATAATGTATTTGTTTGTCATTGTATGTATTTTTTATTTTTCATTTTTTCCTAAGTACATAATGACCACATTAGGAATGCATTGGATCATTGTTATCCATTAGTTTTGTTTTTTTTGTTTTTGTTTTGAGACAGGGTCTCACTTTGTAGTGGAGACTGGCCCTGAGCTCAGTATGTAGACTAGGCAAGCCTCAAACTCAGCAATCCTCCTTTCTCTGCCTCCTGAGTGCTGGATTATAGGCGTTAGCCACCATCCCTGGCACTGTGGTATGTGGTAGTGATTGCTGGTGGGCATGATTCACCACATCTGATATTGTTGTATGTGGTTACTGGGGATTGAACCAAGGACCTTGTGCTTGCTAGGCAGGTGCTGGAAACACTGAGCTAAATCTCCAGCCCCCCCCATTATTTTTTTTTCCTAATCACTGAAGCAAATTTTCCTGTTGCCTTTAGATTTGAATTACATTACTGTCACGATTTCTTTCATCCAGAACTTTATGGATAAACTAATGTTTATTCTTAAATATGACTGAGGGAAGGTTTACTCTTCTTTCATGAAAGCTATTTAATTTTTTTTCTTATCAGGATTCACGAGGCAATATTTACAGTTTTTTGAAGTTCAGTACCCCAAATTGTGTCTGATTTATACTGTTCTTTTAATTGGAAAGTACATATTTTTATTTCAAGCAAAATTTCTCTTAATATTTGAATGCTTTTTTCTTAATATTTTGAGTTTTAAAATTTTTGTCCATATGTAGGATCACTCTTAAACTGTCTTCCATTTCTGTTAGGTTTTTCTGTTGTTTTAATCTCTGCATTTTTCAGGAAATTTACTTCTCTGGAACCATTTTCTTTTTGTAAGTATAGTATTTGTTATGTAAGTAACATTATTTTCTGTTTCCATTTTGTTTCTTTAGTTCTTTAATGGCATTCTTTTTGTTCTTAATTGGTTTCTTTATCCTTGTAATCATCCTACCCTTTCATTTGGATATACTAAATCTGTGTTCTTAGGAAGCTTTTTCTTGTACAAAATGCCTATATAGAATTGCATTCTGTGATTAAGAAAAAGTCTTCTGAGATCATTTTCAGTCTTAGAATGCTTGGTCATATGTTAGATTCAATACTAAAGTTCACTCCATCAAATTGAGAAATGTACCTCTTTCCCAAAGAGGGCTATCTAGTGACTGCTCCAGACTGATATAAGACCTAGACCATTGATAGCCCTGTGTAAGAGTCAATCCTGTGATGTTTTTGATTCTCTTTGCTTCTTCCCAGGAAGTTTTAACTGCTTCCTGGAGGAGGGAACAAATCACAGACAAGGGATATCTTCTGTTGTAGCTTGTATCTAGACCCCCCCCAAGGCATGTACTCATATTTGTGTTTTTGGATGTGATTCAACCTAGGCTGTGTGAATATGGATGAAGAATGCATAATTGCTAAATTAGTCCACAGATTGGTATAGCATTGTTTTAACTGTGTATGTGAGTGGCATAATCCTTTAGGCTTGTAGTCTGGATGGGATAAAAGGGAAAAGAAGGGTTGCTATTCACTGTGTCTTACTTGCCCTGCCATGCAATGTTTCTCTTCGGCCATGTTCCTCTGATATGCTGTCCTACCTTGGCACCAGCTGATAAAAGCTTTCCAAATTGTGAGCCAAATAAAACTTTCCTCCTTTAATTTGTGGGTGTTGCATTTTGTACCAGCAATGAGAAAAGTAAATAAGCCATCTTAGTATGAACTTCATTGATATGTGTGGATGTTGGTCAAAAACTGAGGTCTGGATTCGTTCCTCTGTGCATGCTGTACATGACAATAGGGATTGGGGCACAGAAGCTCCTCACCATTGCGCCGCTCACTTGAGCTCCTGAATTTCATTTCTTGGCTTTGACTACTTGGCATCATAACACTGACTGGACCATTCGTACTAGTAAATTGATGTAAAGGAAATCTGTCAATTTACTCTCTTCCAAGATGCCACCAATGCACTGGATCTTACTTTTCAAGCTGAGAGTGCCTTCTGTTTAAACAAAGCAAACTAGTATGGACCACATAACTGTTTCAGATGTAAATCCAGAGCTAAAATGATCAAGGATCTTTCTTTCATTACCAAGTCTTTGAACCTTAGAAATTTCCCTGTAAGTCTATTCATTTATTCTGGTGCATGAGGCTAGGTAGGAGTGTCATTTATTAATGGTTTCCATGATGGGCATGATCATCAGCCTAAACTGTACTGTTAAACTCAATAAGAAATAAATGAATAAATAGAAAGGAAAACAAACCAACTTATTATTCTTATAATGGAAAGTTCACATTTTAGCTTATTTCACATTTGTGATAAAGCTGATTTAAGAGGGTGCTTATAATAAGATTTGAGGTTCCGGCGGGTTAGCTCAGTGGTTCTGGCGCCTGCCTCGCAAGTGCAGGGTCCTGAGTTCAATCCCCGGTAACCACATACAATGCTGGGCTTGGAGACTCGCGCCCACCAGCAATCAATACTGCATATCACAGTGCCTGGTGTGGTGGCTCACGCCTGTCATCCCAGCACTCGGGAGGCAGAGACAGGAGGATTGCTGAGTTCGCGGCGGCTTGCCTGGGCTCCGTAGTGAGCTCAGGGCCAGCTTGAACTACAAAGCGAGACCCTGTCTCAAAAAATAAATAAATAAATAAATAAGATTTGAAATCTGAGTCAGATTTATAAGGAAAGTTTTTGTTTTTTGTTTCTTTTACCTACACCATCTGTTTTCTCCCCAAAACAGAATACAAAAAGATAGGTTGAGGCAATTTCTAGCTTTCAAAGTTGTAAGCAGAGTTTATATCACCTCTAAAGAGAACTCCTCGTATTAACTGTGACTATGTCCAACTTCCTCCTAGGTCATAGATGTACAAAGTCATAGAAAGGACAGCCTTGTAGACAGTAAATGAGAGGCTGTGGACATGCTTATGTTGGTGGAGGAGGTGTGTAGTGACAGTCTCCTGTCCTTCAATTGTGCAGCCCCTTCCTAATCATCTGATATCCTAGTGCTGGGATTACAAAGAGTGATTGCTGTGGTCAGTAAGATAAAGGAAGGCAATTCTTTTTGGACAGCCCCATACTGTTAACCAAGTTGAAGGCTGATAGAAGAGAGAGGAGAGGAGATAAGTATTGCTTCTTCAAGGCCGCACTGTACTGTACAAGCTTTTATCAAAGTTATAAGTTGTATCCACCTTTTCCTTTGAAAAAAATAAAATCTGATCTCTTTGCATTGTGCTTTGCTCTGAAAACTTAGAGTGGAAATGCATCTTCTAACAAGAGCGACACTTAGAGTAAGGCTCTTCTGTTCACAAAGTACGGAAGTCCTCATCTCCAGGTCATGCTGTGTTCACTGGAATCATGACCCTTTTGTACTGTGAAGGCAGCACTAAGTGAAGGTCACACGGAAGTGGGGCCCTGACCTGGGCCTGCATAGAAACCTTATTGAGAAATAATAGGGTGAGCCATTATTGCGGGAAAAATGCTTTTTCATTCATCACAGAGCTATGTGGAAGGAGGCACAACCTTTCATAAAGACAACAGGCTGAATACAAAAAAAGCAATTATCTTTTATTCATTCATATTCCACTTGGTAAGAGAAAAATTGTATGCTGTTGAGCTTGGTATCCTTTAAAACACTGAAAAAATCAATCAATCAAATAAATTGGGTACTTTCGAATTTTACAGTCTATGCCAAAGACATGCCCTAGGGATTGCTTTTGAATTCAGAACTATTTTTTTTTCTGAAATATGTTGCATTAAAAACTTTTCAAAATGCTTTGAAACAATAAAATATAATAAAAACAAATGTGGAAAGAGAAATAATAACAATTGAGCTGCAGTTTCATTTGGAAGGGTGAAAAAAAATCCATGTAAAGCTTGGTCTTACTCAACTTTAAATGTAGTACTGGGTTTTAGTTTTCAGAAGAAACCATAAATACCGTAATGTCTGCTCAAGCCCATGGATGCTCTTGTACAGTGTGGGGAAATGACTGTGCCTCCTGTTTCTCAGCCTGACAATCCCTGATGTAGAAATATTCCCTCTTCCCCAGGAGGCTCTAAGGTTGGCCCCTGTTATGAAGCCCTCTGTCTATCCAGCTTTCTTGAGCTGTGCATTGTGTTTACTGATTGTCATCGGTAGAGGCCATTTCCATGCAGTTTTTATTACTCGTGTAGTTTTTATTGTTGCTTTTTAAAAAGTTTTTTTGACATAAGGTCTTTCTAAATTTCCCAGGATGGGCTTGAAGTTGCCATCCTCCTGCCTCAGCTACCCAGGGTGTTCAGATTACAGCTATATGTACTTATTCTTGAAATATTCTCCAGGTTTTCAAGAATAAGTTGTAATTTAAAATAAAATTTTAGTCATACTCTGACATGTCAGCAATATATTAATACTTGTATATTATCTGCAAGTATCTTATTTATTGTTCACTTTTGTAGATGGCAGTTTATTTTGTGGTCATGTAATATTTACTATTGTCATGTCTTAGTTCTTTATGTTTAGTGAGAAACACTGTTATTATACTTGAAAAGTGTTTCTGTATTCAGTAAGGACAGAACATGAGAAGAGTTCTCTATGGAAGTGGAGCTATTTTTAAAAAAATATATCTAAACAGAAAAATGAAAGCAGGGAATGAATAGAATTATAAGGATGTCAGGTGTGGTGGCTCATACCTGTAATCCCAGCACTTGGGAAGCAGAGGCAGGAGAACTGCTGAATTCAAGGCTTGCCTGGGTTACCTAGTGAGCTCAGGACCAGCCTGAACTTCAAAGCAAGACCCTGTCAAAAAAAAAAAAAAAGAATTATAAGGGAGCAAGCACCATGATGGGACACAGAACCCAAGAAGATGAGGACAGCAGTGAGCATTTTTAGAAGAAAAGATACCAGATTCACACAAAATTACAAAAACAAGAGACTTCTCTATTACTCTGCAATACTGGGATTCCGAACCCTCCATAATATACACTGTGTATGTATCTCTAGGCCAGCGTTATTCTGGGAATGGAAGATATTATGGCTTACTCCAATCATAAGATGGGTGTTGAAAAGAAAATCATATTCAAGTTAAGTGTAGTGACTGGGAATAACAGCAGGATACTGGGAGAAATATGAGGTTCCCTAAAGTCTTGGGTCTAAGTAGTCTACTTCTTTCCTCCTACACAGGATGGGGTTTTAAGTGCGTATTCCTTACATTGTAAAGTATGTAAGAGCCCAAGAGTATATAAAAATCATTATATGTGTCACATTACATTATATGAAAATTCTTAGTAAGGTTCCATTCATCAGAAGTACTATAATCTCACCAAAGCAAAGAGAAATTATTATAACTCAAGGAATCAATGTGCTCACCAGTCAGTCATCTGAATGCATTGAAAGGTAACTCCGAGTGCACTGAATCCAGAATTCCTTGGTAAAAGGTATTAAAAGGATATTAAATAAAAGGGAAGAGTTGCTGGTGAAGCTGCTGGGACCAATTTGTTCCTCTCAGTGATATTATATGTTCATGATAATTTGAAGATGTGGGAAAATCGTACATTCCTGTCATTATACTACTGCCAAAATGTAAAGCACCTATTACTCGGTGGTATGAAATCATTATTTATGTTTCAATTATGTTCATATTAGCAAACTTCAGTGGATTGATTTTTGGAAATCTGTTCACTGGAGTCAATTAACCACATGTGGGAGGATAAGTTCCTTAGCCTCAGTTTCCCAATTGTCAGGACACTCAAACAACTGTTGGTAGGATTTAATATGAAAAAACACCCAATCGAGAGGTCACTGTCCCAGAAACTCTGCCAAGTAAGAATATTTATGGGTTTTCCTCTCTACTTCAGCACATTGGTAGGATTGAATGGTGACTAGATAGAAATATTACTTATCCCTATAATGGCTAGTACACTGCAGTCGGGCCTCATTTTATTTTGGTGTTTGTCGTAACAAAGGGATCACAAATGACATACAGGACTAATTTTTTCAAGCATTCCAAATCCAAGATTTGACCACTCTAAAAGACAGACAATACAGGCCAGTGGCAACTGTTCAAAAATACCAGGAGATTAACTGAGAACTTCCCAGACAGCAGCAGAAAGGGGAAATACTGAACCAGCTTTACCTTCCAAAAGGACAGAGAACACTACAGTGTGCTCAGAAAAATAAGTGATTAAATACATTTGTAGACAGTATGTAAAATAATCTCTTCAATTGCTTAAATTGATCTATCTTGGAGAAATCTACCATTTCTCATACAGCTTTATCACCTGATTACAGACACTAATATCTGGTATACAGTAGCTCTCTCGATTTTTTTTTTTGAGAAATGAACAAACTGATAAGTGATAATGTATAAACTCTGTCAGAATTTCTTCGTATTCCCTATCTAATTTAACACCTGTTATTGTACCAGTAGGCTCTTCCATTGCTGGACACATTACCCAATTCAAAGGAGGAGAGATTAATTTGGTTCATGAGGACTTAGTGTTTGGGAGTCTTTGAAGTAGAAAAAATATGGCAGAAGGGTGAGAAGAAGTAAAACTGCTTAGTTTACAGCAGCTAGGAAGCACAACAGGGCAGTAGTGCCAGAGAGAAGGGTCAAGGGACCTAATGTAACACCCACAATCATATCTCCATGAACTACCGAGACACATCCAAAAATATGCTTCAGCAGTCTCTTGGGTGGCTCTCAGTTCAGTCAAGTTAGCATGATCACACTTATTTCACATCCTACCCCTTATCAACTTGGCATCTAAACACATTCCCTTAAACTATTCTTCACTCTCTCCCCCAAACCCCAAACTCATAATTCTATCTATCATAGTACAGCTATCTTGCATATAACTGAAAATTCAGTAATCCCTTTTCCAAAGTCTTAATCCTTCCATCATATTTCAAAAGTCTGAGTCTCTTCTGAGACTCAAGATAAACTCTGAGCTATAAATCTCTGTAAAAATGTAAATCAAATTACCTAATTCCAAGGTACAATGGTACAGGGTGAATATTCCCCTTCCAAAATTGAGGAATAGAAGGAGAGAAAAGAATCAGATCAAAGCAAGACTAAAACTCAGCATGACAACCATTAAATCTTATAGCTCCATATCTGCCAAAGGGATTGGGCAGCCCCACCACTATGGCTTTGCCTGTTATAGTTCACACGGCCTCTCTCTCAGGTTGGCTCGATTTATACCTGAAGCTTTCCTGAGGAGACATTTCATGTTTCTGTTGTCCCGTATTTTTGAGTCTGCACTGTACCTTTAGTTTTATTTACTACCCTCTCAGGGATTCCTTGCCTGGTCCCCCAGACTTTCCTTTAAATATAGATAATACTTTCCTTGTTTGTTCATACTTCATGCCAGTAAAACCACCATCATGTATGTGACCCCAAGGTTTGTTGCCAGCTCAAGCAGTAGGCAGGCCCATTGGACTGTGGCTGC
Source organism: Thryonomys swinderianus (assembly GCA_004025085.1). Taxonomy (NCBI): domain Eukaryota; kingdom Metazoa; phylum Chordata; class Mammalia; order Rodentia; family Thryonomyidae; genus Thryonomys; species Thryonomys swinderianus. The sequence goes on from PVIC010036508.1 coordinate 14,119, forward strand.
AGTGGCTTCTGGGTAACTGGAAAGCTGAGCCCAGGAAATTAGTTCCACAGAAGAAATTCTCTAGATGACTCTTGGAAAGACATCCCAAGGATTTGCTTGTCAGATGAAAGGTTTGCACTTTTACATCCTAGAGCCTGCTGTGAGTGGGATCTGACTGATTTCTGAGATACCTTGAAAGCATTTTTTTCCTGCCACTGTAGAAAATAATGGTGCTAGTCTTTTCAGAAAGTATATATTCTTTAGTATATGTGCTGCCGAAGTGAACACAGAAAGTATATATTCTTTAGCTCAACTTTACACATGGTTTCTTTGGAGCAGAAATTTAATTTTTTCAAATTTTCTCCACTTTTAGACCCTAATTCTACTATAAATATGCCTAATGCTGTTATTCTGTACCCATGCGATAGCCTAAAACTTGGGCTATTTTGAAATTTCATCTTCCAGATCAGATAATCCACTGTCCTTAATCTTAATCTCCTGCAGAGACTCAGGGCATAGGCAAAATGTAAACAAATTTTGGGGGCTCTAGTGAAACTGCCAGTGGAGCCTTTGTTCCCGAGTGAGACTTCCTGAACCTGGCCTTTACTGCCTATTTTACTACCAGCATTCTTGTCTTCTGACATCTGGCTAGAATGACCCATCAGAATCTACTTTTGGCATACTAAAACTGCTACAGCCAGCGTGAAATTCCTCCCACAAATGAGTTTGAAAGGCTTCTGAACCACATGGTCAGATGCAGTTACAGCAAAGAGTCCATTTCTCCCATGCCAGTTCTCTGTACAAGTCAGCTTTCCCATTGCTGGGCACAAGGCCTAACACCCACAACATTCAAGGAAGACAGGCTTAATTTGGCTCAACCCAGGGATAGCAGACTCCAAGGCAAAAACATCACAGCAAAAGAACCTGGTAGGCCAAACTGCTTAGTTCATGGCTGTCAGGACACAGGTCAGGGGAACAGAGCCAGAGAGGAAGGAGTGATGGACCAGACACAGTATTTAACAACATACTTCCATGATCCAGACACAACCAGAAGTGCATTCTACCAATGCTCTGGGTAACTCTCAAGCCAATCAAATCAATACAATCAAGCAAAACTATCATAGTTGTACTTACTAACTTTGAAAATCCTGTTATACTTTTATAGTCAGCTGTGTACCTTCTCTAATATTTGAAAAAATTCCCTGGACCTAGAGTCAGAGAAAAAGCCTCAACTTAAAGTCTGGCCTGTTACTAACAATGGTAAAACTTCTGTTTCTTTATCAATGCATTGAAGAATGTATTTTTAATTTTCTATTCATTATATACTATATAATCTTATACAAGTACATACAAAAGGATTCTGATTAATGATCATAGGAAAATCTTGGAGTCTCCTAGTGGCACAACCCAGAGGCAATTGCCCAATTTGTAGGTGTAATGCAAGTTCATGGCAATTCCATAACTTTTCTTCATTTATTCTCCTTTCTTTAGCTTGTCACTACCTCCAGAACACTTGGAAAAGAATCAGTTGACAAGAGGGTACACAGTCTTTGGGACGCAGTGGGGCAAACTAAGCAGCATGGTAAGAGCAGTGGATGTTAGGTATCGGAATGTGCTTCCACAGCAATGTGCTAAGTCCTGATGTGCCAGACCTTCTTCTAAAGTTTTCCATATTGGCTAACTTGACTCTATTTAAAATCACTGCTTTTCAAAATAGAAACATTTAAAATACAGAAAGTAATAAGACATTTCTGTATTTGCCATTCAAATTCAGTGCACCTTAGTGTTAATCTCAATGCTGATATTTAGAGGTGCTGAGAAAGGTCTTTTTTAAAATACAGAAAAAAAATCTTACAGGCTCATTAAAATGCCCTGCTTCCTCCATCGGGTTATATTTTCTTTTCTCCCCTTTCAGTTTACCTGAAGACAGAAGAACCCATCTGTCAGAAGCCAGGAAGGGATCTGAGGCAGGGGGGCGGGGTCAAAGGTGGTCCACTGGTACCTTACAGATGATGTCTAGGCCCATGCCAAGGCCATGGTGAGCAATACTCAGGGATGTAGAATCCATAAATGTGCGCTGGCAACATGAAGAGCAGAAATTATGTATCTGCCTCCTCCAAACTGCACCAATGCCCAGATCATAGTGAGACCAGAAGAGTAACTTCATTTTTGTCCACTTTTTCTTCAAGAGCTCACAGCTTTTTAAAATTAAATCTATATCACAGATTCAGTCAGAGTCCTAACAAGAAACAGATGGCACTTTGAAAACAGTATCGTTTGAGGAAGGTTTATTTACACCAAAATTGTTTACGAAGATATGGGTACAGAAAACCACAAGAGATAGCAAAGCAACAACCCAGAGCTAACAGCAGCTGGGTAGTTAACCTCCAGGCCCAAAGAACAGGGCGGAGGCTGCAGTTATGAACCCAAATGGAGAGAGTTATGCACAGAAAGCCGTATGGGACATAGCCAGCCAGAGGCAACTCAGGCTAGATGCCAGAGAGTAAGTCCCTACATCACTTTCCTAACTTCATCTAGTTCCCTGATGTGGCTTAATCCTAAAGCCAGAGGGCAATGGAACTCATTTACAGAAACCTATACGGGTTACCCATGCACAGTGGCAATGCTGTGTTTCAGCTGCACTACGGAATTGTACTGTGTGATATTTTATCCCTTCTTGATACCTTGCAAATTCTATTATGACTTTTCTTTAATCCAAGATTATTTTTTAAAAATCCCTAAATTTTCAGATGTGTAATTTTATGGTCATCCTGTAAAAATTGTTTTATTAGTCCATGTTTGCAGTGGACTAATAATTACATTCATCATCAGGAGCTGATAAAGGTACATAACAAATCTTAATTACTTTTTGATCCTCCTTTTCCCTTCTTTCAGCACCTCCCAACTCTTAGTCTCCATCCTTTTTGCAAACCTTGTTTCCTCTTTTCTGTCTTTTATTTAGCTCTTTCATTTATGCACATTCTGGGTTTCTCATGTAAGAGAAATGGTGTGATATTTAAGCTAGTGTGTGTAATTTACTGTAGCTGAATATCATTTCTCTGGCATGATCTGAAAACACAGTCTCCATCATATATTCTTTTGGTATTTGTAGAGTCTTTTGGTCAATTTAAAATGTTGATTCCGTCATGGGTAAGTGAATAGTCTGTAACTGTTTATTTAAAAGGTTAGTATTTGCTTATCAGATTTAGTTTATTAATTTTAAGGTTCAAATCGTGTATATTTTGACTTTTTGTTTTGAAAACAATTTAAATATTTTTATTTGCTTGCTGTCTGTGAGTTGTGTCAGTGTTTGTTATTTTGTATTCTTTGTTTCTCTTTGCCGTTCTGCCAGCTTTTAATTTATGTGAAGTTTGCTGGTCACAAAACAACAAGTTAGTATTGTTACATATAATTTGCAACTATCATAAAAAAATGAGATCTTTTTGTTCAGAAGGTTTTACCTAGAATTCTAATTATTCTTCTACTAATATGATTAAAGGAGGTTTATTTTTTATGTCTTCTGAAATATGCAGTCCACCACAAAAAAAAAAAATGTATGCACACTTCAGCAGTTTGCCATACTAATAATGTCTGGAAGCAAATGCCCATCAGTTTAAGCACCTCTTGTAATTGGAGAGGCCAGAGGAAACTTCTGTTACTCTGGTAATGTCTCAGTAAATTCACATCAAACTATTTATACAAGTATTGCTTTTCCTGGTATACACATTATTTTTGGCAGACTTTGTATTTTTCACCTTTAACTTTTAAACCTTTTGTGTACTTTGGTGTTGGATGTCTTAGAACCAACATATACCTAGAGTTTATTTTGCATTTTAGACACTGAACAAATTCACCATCAATTTAAATATACTGATTTTTTCAGAATTACTGACAGAGTTGCAACATTCTTTTCCCTATGCCATTTTTTGTTTTATACCTCTTCTGTGCCTTTCACTAAATTAACTAAACTTTTTCTCTCTTCCCCTTATGACCACCTTGACATGTTCTGTTATCACAAATTCTAATTCTCCCACTTGTTTCTCTCACCAACTTGACTCTTGTGACTGATCATTTCTTTGAGCAATTCTTGATTTTTAATTCAGTCCCATCTTTGGTGGCACTTGTTTATCTGTGGGAAACTCACTTTTCATTGTATCCTTATAGAAGAATATTATTTTCTTCTTTCATAGGGTCTAGGATATCCTCAATATAATTACCTTTTATTCATTATCTTAGTGATTCTTGAACTGTGTTGGCCATAGAAATCCAAGCCAAATTTTTCTACTAATGTTTCAGGTTATATTTTTCTAGTCTGGGTTTCATAGAGGGAGCAGCTCTTCTAAGGACCTTTCTCTACACAGAAGCCCCAAGTACAACTGACTTTTGAACTTGCCTGAGACCAAGACCATGTTTCCTTTCCTTTTTCCTTTCCTTTCCTTTCCTTTCCTTT
>PVIC010036509.1:0-18548 GCA_004025085.1 Thryonomys swinderianus
CGTTTTAATATCCTCTTCATTTAGCTTTGGAAGTTCATATATGTCTAGGAATCTATCCATTTCTTCTAGATTTTCCATCTTCTTGGAGTATAGATTTTCAAAGTACGTGCTTATTATCCTTTGGACTTCCTCTGGGTCTGTGCTGATTTCCCCACTTTCATTCCTTATAGCATGGATTTGAGCCTTTTCCTTCCTTTGTTTGATAGGGCTGGCTAAGGGTCTGTCGATCTTATTTATCCTTTCAAAGAACCAACTCTTTGATTCATTGATTCTTTGTATTGTTCTCTTTGTCTCCATTGCATTAATTTCTGCTCTGATACTTATAATTTCCTCTCTAGTATGTGCTTTGGGTTTGTTTTACTCCTCCTTTTCTAACTTTCTGAGATTCATTCTTAGTTTGTTTATTTCAGTTTGCTCTATTTCCTGAGTGCATACATTCACTGCTAAGAATTTCCTTCGAAGAACTGCTTTGTCCCATAAATTCCTGTATGTTGTGCTGGGGTTGTCATTTAGTTGTAGAAACTCTTTAATTTCTTCTTTAATTTCTTTTGTGGCCCATCGATTGGTTAACAGAGTGTTGTTCAATTTTCATGTGTTTGTGAGGATCTTGGAATTTCTTCTGCTATTCAGCTCCAGTTTCAAGGCACTATGGTTTGATAGTATGCAGGGGATAACTTAAATTCCTTTTCATTTACCTAAGCCTGTTCTGTGAACTAGAATGTGATCTATTTTGGAGAATCATCCATGAGCAGCTGAGAAGAAGGTGTACTCTTGCTTTGTAGGGTGAAAAATTCTGTAGGCATCTAATAAGTCCATTTGTTCAAAAGTTTGATTTAGCCCAAGTATTTCCTTATTAATTCTTTTTCCAGTTTATCTGTCAATTTGTGACAGTGGAGTATTAAAGTCCCCTACTACTATTGTATTCATGGATAACTGGCTTTTTATGTCCACTAATGTTTGTTTTATATAGTTAGGTGTATTAGAGTTTGGTGCATAAATATTTATGATTGTTATTTCTTTCTCTCAGATAGTTCCCTGTACGAGAATATAGTGACCTTCTTTATCTCTTTTAATCAGTTTGGGTTTGAAATCTATTTTATCTGCAAACAAGATAGCCACTCCTGCTGTTTTGCAGTTTCCTGTGGCATGGAGGATTGTTTTCCAACCTTTTATTTTCAGTCTATAGGTTTCCTTCTGAATTAGGTGTGTTTCCTATATGCAGCAGACTGTAGGATCTTGCTTCTTGATCCAATCTGCTAGTCTGTGTCTTTTAATTGGCCCATTGAGTCCATTGACATTAATGGTTATGACTGATATGGACATATTCAGAGCTGCCATGTTTCCCTGATCTTGGTTTTTTTCTTCTTTGCTTTTCCCCTTTTCTATTTAGTTTCTTGTTTGCCTCAATGAATTCACTCTCCTGGGTCTCGTGGGTATGGAATTTTCAGTGTTTTATTTTTTCCAAGATGTTCTTTAGAATGTTTTGGAGTGCAGGTTTCATGCTTGTGAAGTTTTTCAAGTGTTCTTTATCATGGAAGTATCTTATTTCCCCGTCTATTCTGAAAGATAGTTTTGCAGGATACAACAGTCTAGGTTGAAGGTTGTTTTCCTGCAATGCTTGAAATATTTCTCTCCATGCTCTCCTTGCATTGAGTGTTTGTGTTGAAATGTCTGCTGTGATCCTAATGGGCTTCCCTTGAAGGTGATTTTTTTCCCTTTCTCTCACTGCTTTCAGTATTTCATTCTTTTGTTGTACATCTGGAACCTTGATAATTATGTGTCTAGGTGTAGATATTTTTATGTCATGGCGTTTTGGAGCCTGATAGGCCTCATTTATCTGTATGTCTATTTCTTTTCCTGTGAAGTTTTCTGTTGTTATCTCTGACAATAGCTTTTTTATGTCTTTTACACTGCCTCCTGCTTCCTCAGTGACTCCAATCAGTCTTATATTATTTTTCTTTGAGTCATCTAGAAGCTGTTGAATTGATTTCTCATGGTCCCTTGCCCTTTTCCATAGATTATATCTTTCCTGCTCGTTGGCTGCTATGCTGTCCTCTAGGTCTGAGATTCGGTTCTCTGCTTCATTCATCCTACTACGTAAACTTTCATTCTCTTTCATCATTCCCTGGAGCTCTGCTTGAAGCTGTTTAAAAGGTTCCATTGCTTCTACTATCTTGGATTCTGTCATCTCGCTGATCTCTTCTTTAATGATGTCTTTCACTGGGGACAGCATCCCTGTTTTGATCTCAGAGATGAGTTCTGATTTCCACTTTACTAGATCCGTTTTAGCTACTATCTCCAAGAGTCCTGATGATTGAGTTTCAGTTTGCATTTTCCCTTTTCTCTGAATTTCCCTGTAGTGGTGGTTTTTGTGTTTTTTTTTTTTTGTTTGTTTTCTCATTTCTACTCTTTTGTTGTTACTAATGCCTTCTTTGCCTGATTACAGGGCAATGTTTGTTGCAGGTCTCTTTCTATTATTTGGGGCCCTTTGGATGTGGCACTTTCCTGAGGGGTCCTCTTTGGATCTGTAATAACCTTTGAGTGTTCTCAGTTCTGATACATCATGGGAGGTATTTGAGCAGAATAATCACATCATGTTTATTACCATAATAGAATCAATGCCAATATCAGTATTAAACACAGTAAATAAGATAAAAAGTTTTGTTAAATTCTATTCTGAAGACTCTGAGCTTATGAGTTACCTCTATGTCCATATGCCAAAATTTAGAATTAATCAGCAATGTGTATACAACATGTAGATCATAAATGTATCCCCCAAACCCTTTGGGGATAAGAGGTCAGTGGGGAATCAGGGAGGTAGGGAGACAGAAGGAGAATGAATAGGGTTAGGAGATTTATGAAGATCACCTATACCCTAGAACTTCACATATGCCAGCGGATAATAGAGGATAAATAGGGTGTATATAAAACAGTACCAACTGTATTCTGTAAGACCGATGGAGACTTTGCACATCTTCTTATAATAGTACAGAAGAAGAAATAGGGCAGCCTAAGATTCTTTTACTTCTGGGTGTTGCTTTTGACAGGAAGATAGGAGAGAGTTTGGGGACAAGAGGTGAATAGAGGGATCTAGGAGTAGATGGCAAAATCAGAGCTAGATTCCCTTTTTAAAAAAATCTTGCCTGTTCTCTCAGCGTGGCTCCAGAAGCGCACCTCCTGTGGAGGACCCAGGAGACGGCTCTCGCTCCTCTGGATCCTGGATCCTCACAACCCAGCTCTGGGGTGGGGTTGGGACTGGCAGGAGGCTCTCAATCCTCTGTGGTGGGGATGGCACTGGGGGTCCATACCTGACTTCTCACTGCACAGCTACAGGGTGGAATGGGCTGGTGGGCAGGCTTCAGCCCTCTGCCACCAGAAATGGAATGGTGCCTGGTGTAGCTGAGTCCATTCTGCTCCTGGGTGCAGTGGGCCAGTGGGCAGCCCTCAGTCCGCTGGAAATGGAATGGCTTCATTTGTATTGATTTTTGAGCATTGACCTTGTATCCAGCAACACTACCAAATCTGGCAATTAAGTCTAGCAGTCTTTTGGTTGAGTTTTTAGGATCCTCTAGATAGAGTATCATATCATTGGCAAATAATGACAGTTTAACTTCTTCCTTTCCTATCTTTATTCCTTTTATTTCTTTGTCTTGCCTGATTGTTGTGGCTAATATTTCCAGCACTATATTGAATAAGTGTGGTGACAGTGGCCATCCTTGTCTTGTTCCTGATGCTGGCTGTTGGTTTCTCATAAATAGCTTGTATTAGATTGAGATAAAGTCCATCTATTTTGATTCTCTGTAGGGTTTTGATCATGAATGGGTATTGAATTTTGTCGAATGCTTTTCGTGTGCCTATTGCGATGATCATATGGTTTTTGTCCTTGAGTCTGTTAATATAGTGTATTACATTTATTGATTTATTTATGTTAAAACAGCCTTGCATCTCTGGGATAAATCCAACTTGCTCAGGGTGTATGATTTTCTTGTTAAGTCTCTGTATTGTTTGCCAGTATTTTATTGAGGATTTTTTTGTGTCTGTTCATTAGAGAGATTGGCTTGTAGTTTTCTTTTTTGGTTGGGTCTATCTCTGCCTTTGGAATCAAGGTAATGGTTGCTTCAAGGAATGATTTGGGGAGTACTGATTCCTTTTCAATTTCATTAAAAAGATTAAGTAATGACATTAACTCTTCTTTAAAAGTTTTGTAAAATTCAGGAGTGAAGCCTTCACATCCAGGGCTTTTCTTTGTTGGTAGTTTTTTTTAAATTACATTTTTAATTTTACAGATTGATATCAGGTTGTTTAACATATCCTCTTTGTTCAGCTTTGGAAGTTCACATGTGTCTAGGAATCTATCCATTTCTTCTGGATTTTCCATCTTCTTGGAGTACAGATTTTCATAGTACTTGTTTATTTTCCTTTGGACTTCCACTGTATCTGTAATGATTTCCCCATTTTCACTCATTATTGCATGGACTTGAGTCTTTTACTTCCTTTGTTTGATAAGGTTGGCTAAGGGTCTGTCTATTTTATTTATCCTTTCAAAGAACCAACTCTTTGATTCACTGATTCTTTGTATTGTTCTCTTTGTCTCCATTGCATTAATTTCTGCTCTGACCCTAATAATTTCCTCCCTTGTATGATCTTTGGTTTGTCTTGTTCCTCTTTTTCTAATTGTCTGAGGTTCATCATTAGTTTGTTTCTTTGAGTTTGCTCTATTTTCTGAGTGTAGGCATTCACTGCTCTGAATTTCCCTCATAGAACTGATTTCATTGTGTCCCATAAATTCCTGTAGGTTGTAGTGGGCTTGTCATTTAGTTGTAGAAACTGTTTAATTTCTTCTGTGGCCCATTGGCTGGTCAATGGAGTGTTGTTCAATTTCCATGTGTTTGTGAAGATCTTGGAATTTCTTTTGCTATTGAGTGCCAGTTTCAAGGTACTATGGTCTGATAATGTGCAGCAGATAATTTCAGTTCCTTTGCATTTACTTAAGCCTATTCTATGAACTAGGATGTGATAAGTTTTGGAGAATGATCCACGCGCAGCTAGGAAGAATGTATGTTCTGGGTTTTTGGGTGAAATATTCTGTAGGCATATATTAAGTCCATTTGCTCAAAAGTTTGGTTTAGATCAAATATTTCCTTACTGATTCTTTGTCTATTTGATCTGTCAATTTGTGACTGTGGAGTATTAAAATCCCCTACTTTTTTAGTGGTTATTTGGCTTTTCATGTCCATTAATATTTCTTTTATATAGATGGGAGCCTTAGAATTTGGTGCATAAATATTTATGAATGTTATTTCCTTCTCCTGGATTGTTCTCTTGTATGAGAATATAGTGACCTTATTTATCTCTCTGAATCATTTTGGGTTTGAACTCTATATTATCTGCAAACAAGATAGCCACTCCTGCTGTTTTGCAGTTTCCTGTGGCATGGAGCATTGTTTTCCAACCTTTTATTTTCAGTCTATGGGTTTCCTTCTGAAGTAGGTGTGTTTCCAGTATACAGCAGATTGTAGGATCTTGCCCTTTGATCCAATCTGCTAGTCTGTGTCTTTTATTTGGCCCATTGAGTCCATTGACATTAATGGTTATGACTGATATGGACATATTCAGAGCTGCCATGTTTCCCTGATCTTGTTTTTTTTCTTCTTTGCTTTTCCCCTTTTCTATTTAGTTTCTTGTTTGCCCCAGTGAGTTCACTCTGCTGGGTCTTGTGGGTATGGAATTTTCTGTGTTTTTTTTTCCAAGATGTTCTTTAGAATGTTTTGGAGTGCAGGTTTCATGTTTGTGAAGTTTTTCAGGTGTTCTTTATCATAGAAGTATCTTATTTCCCGTCTATTCTGAAAGATAGTTTTGCAGGATACAGCAGTCTAAGTTACAGGTTGTTTTCCTGCAGTGCTTGAAATACTTTCCTCTAGGCTCTGCTTGCATTGAGTGTTTGTGTGGAGAAGTCTACTATGATCCTAATGGGCTTCCCTTTGTGAGTGATTTTCTTGCTTTCTCTCACTGCTTTCAGTATTTCATTCTTTTCTTGTGTATCAGGAACCTTGATAATTATATGTCTAGGTGTAAATATTTTTATGTCCTGGCCTTTTGGAGTCCTATAGGCCTCCTTTATTTGTATGCCTATTTCTTTTCCTGTGAAGTTTTCTGTGATTATCCCTGAGAACAGCTTTTTTTAAAAATGGTTTTTACATTGTCTCCTGCTTCCTCAGTGACTCCAGTCAGTCTTATATTTTTCTTTGAGTCATCTAGAAGTTGTTGGGTGGATTTCTCATGGTCCCTTGCCCTTTTCCACAGATTATTTATTTCCTGTTCATTGCTATGCTGTCCTCTAGGTCTGAGATTTGGTTCTCTGCTTCATTCATCCTACTTCACAAGCTTTTGTTCTCCATCATCCCTGGAGCTCTGCTTGAAGCTGTTTGAATGGTTCTATTGCTTCTGCTATCTTGGAGTGTATCATCTCGCTGATCTCATCTTTAATGATGTCCTTCACTGTGGACAGTATCTCTGTTTTGATCTCAGAGATGAGTTCTGATTTCCATTGTACTAGATCTACTTTAGTTACCATCTGAAAGAGTCCTGTTGTGTGAGTTTCAGTTTGCTTTATTTCCCTTTTCCCTGTGGTGGTGATCTTTGTGTCTGGCTTTTTGAATATTTTCTCATTTCTACTCCTTTGTTGTTACTAATGTTATTTGTTTTATTCTTTGCCTGAATACAGGGCAATGTTTGTTGCAGGTCTCTTTCTATTATCTGGGGCCCTTTGGAAGTGGCACCTTCCTGGGGGACCTTGAATCTGTAATGGTCCTTGAGAGTTCTTAGTTCTGACACATCATGGGAGGTATTTGAAAGAACAATCATATCATCGTTGTTACCATAATACTATCAGTGCCAATATCAGTGTTAAACACAGTAAATAAAATGAAAAATTTTGATAACTTCTATTCTGAATTTTTTGATCTCATGAGTTACTTCTATGTCTATATACCAAAATTTAGAATTAATTAGCAACGTGTATACAACATGCAGGTCTTAAATGTACCCCTAGTACCCTTTGGGAACAAAAGGTCATTGGGGAATCAGGGAGGTAGGGAGACAGAAGGAGAATGAAATAGGGTTAGCTGATTTTTAAAGATCACACAGATCTTGAGAACCTCTTATATGCCAGCGGGTAACAGAGGCTAAAAGGACATATATAAAATAGTACCAACTCTATGCTGTAGGATCACTGGAGACTTTGCACACCTTTGTATAATAATACAGAAGAAGAAATAGGGCAAGCTGAGAGTCTTTTACTCCTGGGTTTTGGTTCTGACAGGAAGACAGGAGAGGGTGTGGGGACAAGAGGTGAATAGAGGGATCTAGGAGTAGATGGCAAAACAGAAGCTAGATTCCCTTTTCTATAAAGATGTAAGTAATAATGAGGACAAAACCCCAGAAAGTTTGACAGATTTAGTGCAGCAAAATAGGAAAATAAGATCAAAATAGTTATTTCAAAGTGAAGGAATAAAGAGTAACAAAAGCATCAAAATCAGCAATGACAGTATACCAAGCATTAGTCAAAAAGAGATATCCCTCAACCTTTATCTTGCCTGGTCTGTCTCAGCACAGGTCCAGTGTGGAAGGGCACAGTAAATGGCATGGGCCTGCTCTCCCAGTTTCTCTGCCTGGGCCGTGTCAGCATAGCTTTGGTGTGGAGTGTGGGCCAGCTGGCAGGCCACCACCCTGGGTGTAGGTAATGGTGCAGGTCTCCTTTCCTGCTGCACCTGCCTGGGCCATCTTAGCACAGCTTTGGTGTGGAAGGGCACAGGAAATGGTGTGGGCTCCTTTCCTGCTGCGCCTGCCTGGGCCGTCTTAGCACAGCTCTGGTATGACCTCCTTTGTTTCACCATTTCTTTAGTTATTCCTAGATATTCTATTTTTGTGTATTTTAACAATTATGCATGAGATTTCTTTAAATCTGTGCGTGTTAGCATTAATAATAGTGATGTTCATTTTTTTTTTTGAGGCACGGTCTCACTTTATAGTTCAGGCTGGCCCTGAGCTCACTATGTAGCCCAGGCAAGCCTCAAACTCACCAATCCTCCTACCTCTGCCTCCTGAGTGCTGTTCCTGGCCCATAACCCCACTCTTAGCTCATTTGAAGGTTGCCAGCCTTGTACAGCATTTGTCTCTTCTCAGTTGGAGCAATGATAGTGTGAGATCTAAGGCCCTTTTCCTGAACATACACAGATTTTGTATCTGCACTACAGTGTACCAACTTCCACACGGTTCTTGTTCCTTCTGTTGTTTGATTAATACTGTTCACTCAACTATGAATCCTGCACATTCTAGTTAATTCAGCCCGATTTCTCTATTGTGAACTCAAAGATCTCAGGGATTTTATTCAATGCTCTGATGAAATCAAGGTGGAATAAATCTGTGGTCTCCAGGTTGTTATAGTCCAGGGAGATAGGGCTCTTTCAGTTTATCCAAGGGAGCCCCAGTCTCAGTGTCCATCATTCACAAGCCATCTCAAATTATCCTGGGATTCAATATGTGAGGCTTCTTGGATCAACTTTTCCCTTCTTCTGACCAGATGTTTGTCTGGTCTTATGGGACCTCCCCTGCCCTTGATTTCTCAGGATGTTGACAGTGACTGTTCCAACACTGTGTAGACTTTCCAAGACCTGGAAAGTGCAGCTACTTAAAACCACTGGGCATTTTCTTACTGTCTTCCACCTTTCTTGGACTTTGAGTTCTTTGGAGCACTGTGGTACTCTACTCTCTGGAGTGAACATCATGCTGTAAGCTCAGAAGACAGAAGCAAACAGAACTGAAGGGTGCAGGAAGCTGGCGTCTCTGCCCCTGCATCATGTGTGGGATCAGGACATGAGCACTGTGCACAGAGGTGCACTGCTTTCCCACTCCTAACTTCATTCTGAATTTTACCTTTCTTGTAGCATTGTGCACTTAGAAAAAATCTATGTGAATTTTTAGTTTTTCATTTTTTACATGTGAAGTTTAAAGCTGGTTTAGGCACATGCCTTATACAGTAAGTTTTTTCTTTTTCATTGGAATTATTTTATTGTATCATCAGCTTTTATTGAAAGTCCTGTATTTTTCCAGAAACATTTTCCTCATAGAACTTCTATTTGGGTCCTTCGCACCAGGCCTGGCAGCCTGGCAGCCTGGCAGACAGATCATGTGTTGGAGAGAATTTGGTGCATATTCAGATCTATCCTCTATCATCTATCAATCTATCTATCTATCTATCTATCTATCTATCTATCTATCTATCATCTATCTATCTATCTATCTATCATCTATCTATCATCATCATCATCTATTCATCTTTCTGATGGAGCATAAGCATTGAGAAATCTCTCTTTACAGAGATATTTGTATACTTAAGCACATAGCTATATATGTGTAGTTTAAGAAAATTTTACCTTCTAAAAATAAATATATTTATATTGTCTTACATATAAATACATAAAGTATATTTTTCTGTAAGCTCATTTATTTATAAACTTTAAAGTTATGTTAAACAAGTGTTTCTCCAAAGCTTATGTATATGGGGGGCAGTGGTAGGTTAAAGGGATGGCAGGGGATGGAAATAAATAAGAATCAAGATAGATCATGTACAGGTAAAAATTCTCATACTGAATATAAACATAAGTTCTACCTAAAATGTACCAATGAACTCAAATTATTAAAAAAAAGAGAAATAAAAAACAATACACTGCTTCTCATTATATAATAACCTGAAATTTGGTAACCCTGCATTTATTGAGGAGATTTAAGGGTGTTCTTTTGCTAAATGTCACAAAGTCTCCAAACACTTTTGCAAAATACTAGTATGTATTTACTAGTAACAAAAAGCAAAGGAGGGATGTAAGGCCGCTGGAGAACCTTGTGGTTGCGGGATGCACCGAGGGCTTGGCATCCCCGTGTGTGGGTCATTGTGTTGGGACAATCAGTGCATTGCATGCTGCAGCGTGAGACTCACTGACACAGCAATTTGAACTTTCCCTTTGACCTTTGTGAATTCAGCTCTGGGTTTGCAGTGAAATCTGTGTTTCATTGACTGTGAAATTAGGAGACTCTCCAAGGAGTAAAAAATGATTAGCTTTCATTTTGGATGAAAAGATGCCAAGGACAAACAGAGCTCCTTCACACCACTCTGCCTGGTGAACCTTGCTCCAGGCAGCCCCTTCCTTGAACCCCAGGCTTCCCCTCCACTTCACTGCCTCTCAGCCTTTTTTTGTGGGTGGCTTTCCAAGCCAACTTGTTTATGAGCTTGACTAGGAAGATTTTTAGGTTTGATGACACAGTCATTCATGCTTCGGGTAGTGGGGTCTTCAGGTATTTTTCTAAACTCCATTAAAGTGGCACCTTCAGTCTTTTACTCTTCTCAGTTTTCTACTCAACATGCTTTTATTATATCGCTTATCACTGAGTTTTAGGTATTTGTTGATAGGCTTTTTCTCTAGTCTGTGAGCTATCTGAAAGCAGGACACTCCCGTGTATCACCTAGACTTGAATATAGCACTCCATTCACCGTTGGCCAGATGGGCTGGTTCTCTGGAGTTTTGTAAGTCTAAGTATGCAGCATGGCTGAGTGGGGGTGAAGCATATCATTTGTAATGAGTTTGCAAAACTGGGGTATTTGGCATCTATACTGTGTATAAAAGGCCTGGGTAGACAAGATGACCCTCCAGGGTTTCCTCTCTTTCTACTTCTACTTTACTGTATTCAAATATTCATACACCTAGTTTGAAAACCATCATTTTCTGTAACTAGAGCTCCAAAGTCCGAGGAGGATCCTTCACTTGGAGAAAAGAACCATAAAGCTGACATAACACTGAGTGAAGTTCGAAAGCAAACATGCCTGTGTTTCCCTAGATAAATCTCACTCCATCAAACAAATGTTCAAACAACTGTTTTGGAAAAACAGTGCTCACAGCATCAGAAAAGGCTGCTGTTGCATTAGTGTCCACTGGACGCCTTTCCCTGGAAGCCACAGAATTACACTGCGTTGTGTGAAATAACTTTCTTTAGTTGTTCAGTTTCATTCAAGGATTTTTGATTAAACATTCAGGGGTTGCCAGTAATGAGGAGGGCAGTTCGGGGACGCGGGTGCTGCCGCTCTCTGCCACTCAGCCCAGTTCTGCCTCGCCACCTTACTTTTGCATCTTTTGCCCTGGTACCCGCTTCCCCAGACGGGCAGCAACGTCATGGCAAGCTTCAGAAGTTAGCATTAAAATGAATACTTTTTAATTTCTGTGTATGAGATGGGGCTCTGGGCTGTGGGACAAAGCTGATGGATGATGTTTTAATGCAGCTGAAATGTTATTTTTACTGAACCAGGGAAAACTATAAATCGTGCTTCATTGCCGCTGATGGCTCCATGCATAAAACTATGGGGGCGCCCATCGGCCGTGAATAATCACCTCCACGCGGCAGATGTTACTTTTCGGGGAAAGCAATTCTTATGCCGAAGAATTGTGGAAAGATTAATTGTCTACAGCTGTTTCATGGCCCACAGCAATCTTGATACATTTATGATAAGTTTAAGAGCTCACTGGAGGCAACTCCTATTCCCTGTTGTGAGAAGGGGGCGGGGGAGAAGCCAGAGGCTTTATTTTGACACCTGGATTCATAGAATCTGTCAGCCCCATTACAGCCTCCATAGAAATCCGGCAGTTGGCAGTTCTGAAATGATTGTGCGTGAGGTAAGATGCAGGAATTATCCATACGTAGATAAAGAAAAGGAGACTGAGAAGAATTATTCAAATTTGTGCAAATGAATTGCTTCCATTTTTCCTCCCTCTGCCAAGTGGAAATTGAACGTGACCCGCTCTGACCTTTCTCTATTAAGTGCTGCAAATTGCAGTAAATGCACAGTTCTGAGTGCCCTAATGAGACAGAGCCCCGGCAATGCCTCATTAATAAGGGGAATCTGACCTTGCTGGTCAGCCCTTCATTCGATATTGAAAAGGAATAAGGAAAAAGAAGAGATGACCCACGGTAAATTTTGAACAATATGTTTGATTTAGTTTGCATACACTCCAGGCCAGACTGCGCAGCCTACCCGCTCCTGTTCCTCTGCAGCCTGACCAGGGGGAGGGTGCTGTACTTACCTTTCAGGTGTCTAGGAAGTGGTGACAGGTGAGGCAGTTCTAGCACAGTGAATGCCAGGGTTCGACTGGGTGGAAAGGTCTTTGCCTTCTCCTCAGCCTCCCTGGCCAGCTAGAGTCGCGGAGTTTTTGCCTCCTCCCCCTTCCCACATCTTCTTTCCATTTCCTTTGCCCCCGCCCTCTCCTGTAAGTAAAGAAGCTTCTCGTTGTGAAATGCATAGTGTATGCGTCTGCAGGCTTTGGCCCTCTGACTTTTCTAAGGCTTCATACATACCCAGCCTGAAATACTTTCTCCCCTCTATATGGGGAAATCGAGGGCAAGAAGTTATTCAATATGATCCAGCACAGAAGGCGGCTGACAGTCCTGGAACTGGCACTCGGAAGTCCTATCTCCTCTTTTTAAAGGCCTCACCAGCTACAAATCCAGCTCTTCAGGCTTCCTATAAACGATGGCTCATCAGACCTGTTCCCCATTCAGGGAATTTCCTGCTTACAAGGAACCCTGATGTGCCAACATAGGCAATAGGTCTTACATGTGTTCAAATCATAGGTCCTAACAGAGGTTTGTTGGAACTTGAAGTCATTTCAAGGTGCAGGGAAGTAGCACCTGTGGAATGGCCATGTTCAGCAGGCTCTTAGATGCCATCTCTCCAAACTTTTAGTCAAAGGAAGAATCATTTCTACCTGAGTGGGAAGGTAGGGGATTATTTTGGAGTTGGACTGTTCCATTAGCAGCATTTCTGAGTTATGTCAAGTTCTTTCACATACATGATGAAAAGAGCAATGGTTTGTTTATATTGATCATATTATGAGGTCCATTTTCATGGGCCTTTGCATCTACTCAAATGAGACAGTTGGCTCTGGGATGGAGCTGTACCAATTGGTTTCAAGTCATGCTTTGGACTCTACAGAGATGGAAGAATCCATCATGTTTCAAATTGTTAGGGAACATTGACGAATTGCTCACAATTTACTGCATAGGAGCCATGAGAAAACTTCTTTTTTGATGTTGTTTTGCAATAAAGAAAAGCTGGGCTTTCCCCAGGAGCTAGTTTGGTATTATCTTAATGGACATATGACTTAAATTGGTCATATGTCCTTTTTAGCTTTGGCTGTGATCTCTTGTCCAATGAGTATTTAATGGATAGTGCATTATTTAATCACTAAGGGAGAATTTGTAGAACTTTCCTTCACCTTCATTTTTATATTATTCATGTAATTAGCAAAATACATATTTCAAGGCTGGGGGGTATAGCTTAGAGTACAGCGCTTCCCTCTTGTGTCTGAGGCCCTGGGTTCAATCTCCAGAACCACAAGAAAAAGTCAGGTTTGGATGCAGTGCTTCAGAGAAGGTCTGATGGGGAGAGGACAATGAGGTAAAATTGACAGTGTTTCCCTTTTAAAGTTAATATATCATGATCATTGGACTAACATCATTCTAGGGGTATATATTGTGTTTGTGATATTACAGAACCCTCAAAAATTGTGTTATATAAATTACTGCCTCATGTGTTTCTCTAAACCTGTGCTTTAAAAATTGCATTGAATAACATAAAAATGTTTGTAGAAATGAACTAAATCAGGTCTTAGGAAATAGTGCTAACCTGTTTTTCTGCATGATTGTACAAATTACCCCAAGAACATTTAGCAATTTATATTGCTCCTTACCTTTATCAACATGAGATAGCAACAGATCCCTCATTCTCATCATTCTGGTGGGTGTATAGTACTAGGTATATTGCTCACATTTATATAGCCAGGCTGATTAACAAAGTTGAACAGCTTTTCATATTTTTTCATTATTTGAATGTTCTGTTTTTCTGTTGTTTTGCCAGTAGTTTTGTTATATTGCATACTGCTATGTATTTTATATATATTGTAATTTCTGAGTATCTAGAATATGTATTTATACAAAATGTAGGGTGGTAGAATATTACATAGCAATGAAAAGAAATGAACTTCAGCTACACGCAGTAACATGAATGAATGAGACAAAGGACCACAGACATCAGAATGTATGGCTCCGTTTCTATAAAGCAGCAGGACAGGTAAGCCTATCCATGGTGTTAGGCAGTGGGATAGTGGTAATTTCTGGGGAGGGAGTGGGTAGCAGTAGGGACAGGCAGGAGAGACTTCACGATGTGTCTACTGTTCATTTTGACAGGGGAGAGTGCCTACATGGGTGTATTTTGACCATTAATGGACCTGCATGCCTTTGATTTCTGCTTAAAATAACATCCGTAGTTAAAAAAAAAAAAAAAACAAATGGTACTGGGTTGTAGACTTTGAAAAATGTATGTTATGATGAACTTACCAAAATAGTAGGTTGTATTTCTAAAGAACAGATAAGAATACACAATTAGGGCTGGGGATTTAGCTCAAGTGATACCATTCCTGCCTTATAAGCACAAGGGTCCAAGTTTAATCCCCAGTACTGAAAGAAAGAAAGAAAGAAAGAGAAAGAGAGAGAAAAAAGAATATCCAAATAAATGAGATACAGGTGGAGAGGGGTGGTAAGAAAATAAAGGGGAATAGAATCCAGCATTTTCTAAGAGCAGTGGCCACTCACCTTGCACCTCCAGACCAGAATGCAGAGTAGAAGGTGCAGTGGGGGCCTGATGTGGGCTGCTGCTTGAGGGCCAACTCTGCTTAAAATCCCTGAAGATAAACACAGATGGAAACAGCTCTGAAAAATACAAAATATTTGACAATTTTAACATGTAAACATCTTAGGTTCCATCCTCCACTCCCATGGGATGAATCAGAAAGTGGGTTTCAGATAGGTTTTACATAATTCAAGAAATCTCTCTGCCTGAAGGAAACCAACCAAATCAGAGAGGGGTCTGGGTCAGATCCCCTGATTCTTAATTCACCGTGAGAATATTTGTGTAGGATTCTGATGGCAAAAACCTTTCTGTGTGGCCTGTGTCATCAGGCTGAGTTCAGATTTGGACTTTGTCTCTTACAAACCACGTGCCTGGGCACAACATTCTCTCTGCAAAAGAGGAAATAATATGTGCCTTATTGCCCTTTGAGGAATGTGTGAAAACATACGACAGATGCTTGTAACAGTGGGTAGCCCCTAGCAGTGTAGGATACCACAATGATGTGAATAAATGTTAGTGTCATTTATTACTAGTATCCCAATTAGTGTTAATTACAATTGAGTCCTGCAGATATGCTGATGAGGAGGTCTGCTTGGCACTGACCTCAAGCATGCCTACTGCTGCTGTTGGGGTGTTCCTTAGTTCAGGGTTCTAGCATTCTCCATGCTCTGGTGTATTAAATCACAGTTCTGTAAGGGAGCAGAAGAAACAGAATGTACCTATCATTGCAAGAAGGGACTGGGCTGCAGCCTAAGCCCAGGCTGATGGCCTGGATGCTCCCACGAGACTCTGCAGTGTGAGTCTATTTGAGTCTGGGGCCTGATGTGGGCAGGAGACAGATGGCAACAGCAAGAAACACACACACTGAGGAACATCATGCTGGCCATGTACATAAGCTCCTTTTTCTTCCATTTTCTGTGCCACAGGACCCTCAACCTGTTGGATGGTGCCACCCACCTTCAGGTCAGGTCTTTCCTCCTCAGTCTGGGAGCCACATTCCAGTCCTCTCCAGAAGCACCCAGACACATGCCAGTGTGCCTTATCCATTCTCTAGGTGCTTTTCAATCCAGACAAGGTGATGGCTAATGTTAGCTGTCCAGTCTGGAGACTGCCTGGAGCCTCTGTGCTCCCAAGGCTGGAAATACTGATAGCAGTACCCAACCTCAAGTGGGCTGTTCTGTTTTTCTTTCACTTTTTAAAAATTTATAAGTTCACATGAACACATCAGACTTTATGCACTTTTATTAACTAAGGCTGATTGTATTAGCCAAGGTCATGACATCTTATTGGAAGCTGGGCCAGCCTAAGCTGGGCTAAGCAGGCGAGCCCGCTTAGCCACAGGCTACTGCACTTTTATTCTCCAAGAATGTCACAAATGATCTGTGCACTCACTCTACAAGAGTGTTGGTGAGTAGAGGGGGCTCTGAGTCTTCAGGTCACCCAGTCAGCCAAGCCACAGCCTCGTCTGGGCCTTCGGTGGGAGAAAGCACTGAATGTATGTGTGTTTCTACCTCTTTGTCTTAAAGAGCTATTTCCCTAAGACACTGGCTGAGGAGGATGTTTGTAAAAAGGGTCTCTGAGCAAATATGAAAGTCTTCTTGGGCCTTTGATGCACTGAATCACCTGAGACAGATTTATTGGGGTGAATTTACTGGTTCTCCCAGGGTGTGTGTCCCTGCACACTTTGGGATGTGCTGACCTGAAGACATCATTTGGTGTTGGGAATCCAGTGGGATCGTGTTGGGGAAATTTATTTTCAGTTCTGTTCACACCCAGCATTTGTGTTTTCACCAGCAAGGCCAATGGACCCTCTGCATATTCCTTCTGTAGTCTGGAGGCGTGGGGTGTTCTACCAAGTTCTCAGCAGCAGTGCTCTCATGAGGGCAAAACCAAAATGAGCTGCTGAGTCTGTCCTGTTGGTAGAAAGAGGGAGACACCTGCATATGTGGAGATTTCTATTATAGGTATAAATTTCCCTTTCAAAAGGGTAGTTTCCACCTGTTTTCTGAGCTCTTGCTGGGGCTACCATTACTCAAAATAACTAGCTCCATATAAACCTATGCCAAATATCCACATTGTAGGTCCCATTATTAAACCCCATGATTAGTTTGGATATATAAAGATATGGAATACTCATCCCAAGCAAATAGTCAGTATAAATCCAATAGATTGCACAGTGAAGAACATGGACTTCTTTTTTTTTTTTTTTTTTTTGAGACAGGGTCTCACTTTGTAGTTCAGGCTGGCTCTGAGCTCACTCTATACCCCAGGCAAACCTCGAACTCACAGCAATCCTTCTGCCTCTTGCCTCCCAAGTGCTGGGATTATAGAAGTGAGCCACTATGCCCCACAAGAACACGGATTTTGGAGACATACAGAACTAGATTTGAATTCTGAGCTATCTATTAGGTTGCATAATATAGGGCAAAGTTTATGAAATTTTTTTATAAGTTGGGCTGGGGCAGAGTGCACTGGTGGACAGCTTCCCCACATGTGTGAAGCTCTGGGTTCAATCTCCAGTGCTGAAAAAAAAAAACTTAGAATTTTTTTCTAAGAAAATCACCAAATTACAGGTCTGTTTGTATTTTAACACTAATATTCACAGAATGGTCAGGAAACTAAATTAGATGAGATAGAAGATACCTATCTCAAAGTTTGACACCATAATATATGCTCAATTCATGAAATCATGTTTTATGATTATAGACAGTAACTAGTCTATATTGATCATATGGATATTTTTGTAAATAAATATAAAAATTTAAATCTCTTACTCTTTCAGTAAAGCAATTTGAAGATGCTTAGGTAGAGTTGTTACTGTGTGATTGCTTCAGATAAAATTCATCTCAGTGTAAATAAGCTAGTTACACTTTCGTCAAGGACTGACATGTTCTGTTCTCCTGGGATGAAATTTAAAGCACAAAGAGACAAAAACCTTCTGTTACATGGAGCTTGTGTCCTGATACATTGAGATGTAGCAAGATCTAAATGTATATTCATGCACAATAACCAAAATAAGGTTCATCTATTCTAATTTAATAAAAATGCAAATACTCATCGGAAAATCTTTGAATGTAAATTAAACCCGATCAGCATCAGATTTCATTTTTAGAGGAGTCGAGGATGAAGGGGATTAACATTATAGAATCTAGGAATCTTAGCTACAGGCTTCTGCTCAGTTCCCACAACTACAGTGTGTACTCTCTCCAGGTTACTGGTGAGGAAATGGCTTGGCGTCGTTACGTGGTTCACATGAGTCTGCTGGTCAATGGCAAAATAGTGCCAGAAATCCACTTTGGATTGCTGAAAGGTAAAATTCTTTCCATGGTTTTGTGTTATCTTGCAGATTAAAAACGATGAAGTTCTCTTTCTGATTTGTTTCTGTACCTCCAGTTTTGGTGCATCTGTGGCATTATCAGGAGGCCCTGTCTCTTTCCTTTCTTTCTTTTAGTTTCTTCCTCCTTCTCTTTCTCCTCTCCCATTCGATTCCCTTTCTATTTCTATGTTCTTTCCTTTTTTCACCCATCTCTTCCTCCCTTCTTCCCATTTTCTCTTCTAGTCTCAGTGACCTTCCTGGTGTGCTATAGTGATATAGGCTGCCATTAAGTACTGGAAATTATTACGGTTTGGGTGTTGAAATTTGTTCCACAGTGGGACAGTGTTCAGAGCTGGTGAGCCCTGTCTGCGGCGGCTGGTTTAACTGAAGGGGCGAGTACCTTTCTCCCAAGTTCTCTACAGCGGGACCAAGACTATTAGCAGGAAAGCAGCTTATCCAGGGAGCTGTCCCTGGGTTTTGCTTCTTCTGTGCACCCTGTTT
>PVIC010036510.1:6957-18648 GCA_004025085.1 Thryonomys swinderianus
AAAAAAAAAAAAAAAAAAAAAAAAAAAAAAAAAAAAAAAAAAAAAAAAAAAAAAAAAAAAAAAAAAAAAAAAAAAAAAAAAAAAAAAAAAAAAAAAAGAGAAGATTTCAACATGTGCGATAGAAATAACTTGTACCTGGTGTTAGGATAGCCCATTTCTACTCACCCTCTTAGAACTCTGCAACATTATAGGACAAGGAGAGGTTGCTAGCCAGAACACAATTTATTATTTGTGTCCTTGTGTAGTTAGTTGATTCATTCTGGCTGAGACCTTTGAAATATGAGAATCCAAAAATGATCATGGTAACATAGACCTGGTGAACTAGCTGAAGCCTTCTGAAATGGCTGATACAATGCCAGAACAGGCAGTGAAGTCAGCTTTTATGACTGACCAAAAAATTCGTGGTTTATGGTTCTAAGTCCCTGGGTTACAGAGTGGTCTGTTCTGTTGTGATTTGTTTGTTTCATACAACTATTAATTATGAGAAGTATCTGAGTTTTGGAATAGGGGTGTTGTTTCAAGGATAATTCTTAGTCTGTGCTTGTTAATAATGCATAATATTCCATGATAGTGAAAACACCTATGAATTCACACAAAAACAATGGTTGCTTGGGCAAACAAAATCATACATATGAAATTCTGAGCAACAATATACCTCTTAAGGATCTCTACAATTGGACCTAGAAGACAATGTCAAGAAATGATAGCATTCACTATAAAATATAGCAAGCATAATCTATAGAAGATATATAGTGAACAAAAATTGAAAATGCTATAAAGGAAAATTGATATTCTCAGTTAAAGGAAAGAATATTAAAATCTCATATTTAAGAATATTAAAATGAGAAGAAAGCATTATTTCTCCCATTCAGTATAGGCACACGGTGTGTTAGTTTGAAATGTTTTCTCTATGTTCATTCCAAGTATCTATACTTTGCAAGAATAATAAGAAGAATGGGAAAAGGCAAAGAACTGGGGTAAATGTTGTGTAACATTGGTTACCTACCTTTAGTATAAAAATAATAACAGAAACATCACTGATAAAGAAGATATTCCTTCTTCTGTATGTGAAGAATTGACATTACATCCTTAGATCTTTAATAGAATTCAACAGTGAAGGAGTCTGTAGGATGCTTGTAAATCTTTATATGCCTTCAAATTTCCTGTTGAAATATCTACCTTCTTGGGGCAGCTTCCCCGTGCTGCCAGGGCTTCCTTTGAAATCTGTATAGAAACTTCTCTTAACCAAAAGTTTGCCTTTTGCATGCTGCCGAAACCACTATCATGGATAGCAGCTGCAAGGGCAAGTGATGGTCAACCCCTCTGGGAGCAGCTGGAGCGACCCCTGGGGGCCTGGGTACCTGAACACAGTGAAGGGAGTCAGGGAGACTAGTCCTCCTGGCGCTCCTTCTGGGGAAGGGATCCTAGGGACTCTCCTTTGAAAGAAATCTTTACAATTTTGCACCGTGGAACCTGCAGTGATGGCGCTGATACCTCGTATTGCCCTCCAGGCATCATTATTCTTCTTCCTATGTAAAATATTCGGCCCTTTCCTAATGTTGCTAATCTCTTCAGCAACCACATCTCCACTGATCCCACCCATGTGTATGCATAATTTTCTTTTGGAAAAAATGTTTTTGTTTCAATATTTCCTCTCTGCTTTTCGTTCTCCGATTCTCATTATACCTTTAGCTAAAAGCACCTAGCAGTGCCCATATTATAGCCTGAATGTTTAGATTTCTTTAATTTTTGTTCTCTTTTAGAAAAATCAGTTCCCTGATTTCAGTATATTGCAGTCTTAGGTCTTGGATAAAATGTCTACTTTTTTTTTTTTAGCATAGCAAAATATACATGCATTCTAGACAAACTGTCAATATAGTCTATGTTTCCAACTGAAAATGCTGGAGGCTTCCCCGTACTGTTCATATTTCTATCAGGATTACTGTCTGCTTCACTCTGACTAGAGCAAATAACCAAGACTTAAAGATTCTAAGATTTCTTAAATCTACCTTGCAAAGCTTTTTCAAAATCCTATGACAACCTAATTCCAAAGGCTTGTAAATTACATAAACAGGTACAGTTACAGAAAAAGTCTTGTTCGCTCCATTTTTTTTTATTTCAGTCAGCTTTGCTGTAACTGAGACAAAGTACCTGATAGCCAAAACTTACAGTTAGACGTGGCTCACAGTTTCCAGGAGTCAGTACACGACCAGCTCTCTCCAAGCCGGAAACACTGAGGTGGAAGGTCATGCTGTTGCAAACCTGATCAACATGTAGTGGTTATGAAACACAGATGTGAAACAGTGGCAGAGAAGAATGGGCCATGCCTCCTTGATGCAGCCAGGTACACCCCAAAGTGTACGTCACACAGCCCCAAATGCCTCTTAATCCAATCAAGTTGACATGCTATAATCAATGTCCACACTTTTCCTCAATGTTGCTATTTGTGTAGTTAATTGCCTGATTTGCTTTAGTTTCTGCTTAGTTACTTTGGTGGTAAGTAAAAGCTGGACAGATATACCATTTAATCCACTGAAACCAATGGGATTTATTCTCTGTACATAGGTAAAGCCACTTTTTCAAAATTCAGCTGGTTGACAACTCTTCCATTAGCCTTCAATTCCTTCTTACCCGAGACTGGAAGTCAACTAGAGTTGAGGTCTTTGGCTCAGGTCAGGTCTTTCATAAACATATGTATAATTTTGGGATTCAGACAGTTTTGTACATGTGTGAGACCTAATCAATCCCAAGAAAATACAGGAGATTTGCATATTCTTATGGCTATCTCATTCATCAGGCTTTTCTGTAAGCTTTTTCTGTAGACTACTGATTTTTCCAACTCTTGTACTGCTCACCTAGGCAAAAATATACACAGTTTCCCTTAATTGCTTTGAACAAATTCTTCTAGAGAAGAGACTTTTGCTCTGTGCAAGATCCATGGTAGGTCAAAGTCAGATGGGATTGAAAGCTAGTAGTTTTTTTTGATCAGTTGTCTGAGCAAGAATTGGTGGCATCACTTAAAAGATTTGAGTTCCAAACAGACAGTGGTGTAGAGCATATGACCTTGGCACAAGGGTAGACAGAAGGATGTTGTTATATA
Organism: Thryonomys swinderianus; assembly: GCA_004025085.1. Lineage (NCBI taxonomy): Eukaryota > Metazoa > Chordata > Mammalia > Rodentia > Thryonomyidae > Thryonomys > Thryonomys swinderianus. The sequence goes on from PVIC010036510.1 coordinate 10,058, forward strand.
AATACAGGATTAAGGGAACACAACCTGACCCTCTTCATGGAAGAATGGGTTTCTCCTTGAAAATAATTGATCTTACTCTCTCCTGTTTTAGAAAAATGTTGAAGATACAGCTTGCGAGATAGACTGGTAAATAAATTTTCATCTTTTGCAAATAGTGAAAACTATACATATAAGTATTGAGAAGAACAGTGTGCTTAAAAAGACAGTATGCTAGTTTTTCTTAATAAAATAAATTTAAAATAAAGTACACATTATCAGGGAAACAGATGTATTGGGTTTAAATATTAGTTTCAAAAACTTCCTAAACAAGACATGGTGGAATTCACTAATAACCCCAGACACTCAGGAGACTGAGGAAGAAAGGTGGCAAGTTCGAAGTCAGCATGACAATTTGGAGACAAGCTGTTTGAAAATATGAATGAATGAATGAATGAATGAATGAATGAATGACTGGGGCTGGAGCAGCTCAGTCACAGACCAATTGTTTAGTGTGCATGAGCCCTTGCATTCAACCCCTAGAACCAGCCAACAAGCCAACAAATAAAATTCCAGTTTCTTATTTATATATAATATATATATATATTTATAATATATAATATACAATAGTCATACATACATATATATATATATATATCTTATGGGATGGAGAGATATATATCAAGAAGCTTATGGAACAGAGAAATGTAGAAAGAATTAAGAGGAAGAAATTGTGATAAAATGGTGCAGTGATATACTGTCTGTGAAGGAAATGTATTGATATGACAATGAAAAAATCCTTAGAGATTCATTCTGAAGAACTGATAGAACTGGAGAAGAAGCACATCTAGAGGTAACTCTGTAGGATCTGTAAAGACCCCGTGTCTCACTAATTCCAAAGATTTTGGAATGTAGTTGTTTGACAATTATGATAAATATACATGTGGATTTGGAAGAGATTAAATTATGAGTTTTTCATTGACTCAGCCTTTGTCTTGAATTTTTAAAAAAATATCTTGGGAAACATTTATTAAAATAAAAATTGCAATAAAATTTGGAAGGCGTTAAGTGGTTTTTATGAAGTACATCATTATTGCCGTCATTTAGCAGTCTGTTAGATGATATTTCTCCAGATGAAAAATTTAGGTTTTGAGTGTATTATTTAGTCCTAGAGGATATTTTACTGGGGTAAATGTAGCATTGTGCTATTCAAACTCAACTTCTTAATGAGCTCATTTTTATTTTACTTTGGCTTTATAGCTATTGAGAGCATTGATTTTTATGGGTATTTCAAAATTATTATTCCTGCTGCTGCATTATAAGTAGAAATTGTGGTAGTCTCAGTCACACAGCTAACTTTGCTAAAATGGTTAATTGTGATCTAGTACACACAGCTTGGATATGAAGATAATTATAATTTCCATACATGTAATACAAAAATAAAAACCTAACAATTTTAGTGCCTAAGAGAATATATTCATTATAATACATCTACATAAGATTTTACTCTAATATAGAAATTAGCAATTCTATGTCCACAGTATTTAACTAAAATTTCCCATTGTGAATGATGGACATGATAAATATATTTTTGAAGTAATATTTGATAATCAAAACTCTAGTCTTTAAGTAAACTATGGAGGATTATTAAAACAATAATCTATAGGAAACATTTTAATTTTCACTTTAACTGAGAGGAGACTGAGTTTAAAGAATTTATGTAACTGGTTTAAAATACTATTAATTTAATAATAATAAAATAATTAATAGAAATTAATAAAATAATATTTTATTATTACAAGGCTGCAGAAATAAGAAAAAAGTTATTCCTGACTCAATAATAAGTTTGGCAGGTTTCCTTGTTCATAAAATATTTTATTTACATTTCTCATCTCTATTCATATACATATATGTGTATATATTAATGTATTAAACTTAAAGTAGAGATATTTCAGTATAACAGGAAATTTTGGTAAGAAAATGACTTTGTGAGTTAAATCCATTTCTGATTGCATCATTACTTAATTACTATATCTCTGGCAATCTACTTTCTTAGTTTAGTCTTTTCTAAAGTAATGACATGTTACATATTCTGCAAATGTACTTTGCAAATCAGTAGTGACATTTGTAAAATAGAAATTGCAGGATATGAAAAATTATAAATGATATTAATCATCCCCTAAATACTATATGAATGTTTATTATGTTTCACAAAAATATCTTACATGTATTTTTTCAAATGTTTCTCCAAATAAATCTATAGGAAAAATTTTATTTTAGTTTCCACTTTTCCTAGTAGGAGATAGAGCCTTAAAGATCACATGTGATTGTTTAAAGTTTTATTAATATACAAAAATTGAAGTATTCAAAATCATACCTGAATTAATCTGAGATTTAATAACTTTTACAACTTACCATGTCTGTGAAATATTTTATTTCCATCTCCTGTTTCTTTAAAAATATTGTTTTAATTTTGTATGCCAGATGTATTTCACTAACCATGATTTCAACATGTATATGTCTTTTAAGTCACATAGTTAGAGCCGGCAGTATTGGACTCTTCCCCAGCCAGGTGTGAAAGCTGAGTACAAGGCCGATTGTCCAGGATATAGTTAGTTTCATTTTATTTACACTTTTAGGATTTAGTGTTTGGGCTCCTCTATATCATCTCTGGCTTCTGTTTTTCCTATTTTCTGTAAATAAAATCTATAAGCCCTTTTTATGAGATTCAAATCCCATCTTACACATTAAAGCTGTGAGTCATGTGCTCAGTTCGGCAGCACATACACTACAACTGTGAGTCATATTGAATGATTTGCATTCTTTTACCTTTTAAAATATTTTTATTTAAAATTTTATTTTTTACATATTTGTATAAGTTCATGCAACATAACTACAATCACCTTGGAGATCTGGTACATATTCAATACATATCTTAAACATTTTTTCTTTCCCTTTCTCTCTCTATGCTCCCCTCTCCTAATCTTAAACCTTCTTTATATCTTTAAAGTACTTCTTGCTTTTTGACTTTATGTTTAAATGTTGTCTTCTGTTTATACATTCATTTAATATTTCAGGAATGGACTGAAAGAATATATGTTAAGATGTGTAAAAATATTACTCGCACAATGGCTACTACACATGAACAGTTCCTTATGTCTTTGCAATTAACTGGCACACACTGAGGTCAGAAATTGAAGTCATTTTTGATTCTTACTTTCCCTTATTGGAAACGTGCCGAGAACTTGGCCAGGGATTCTACCCCCATTGTTACTACATTACAGTCTACAGTCAAGCCAGGATATCATCATGTTTCACTGGATTAAAATATTTGTCCCTTATGTAACCTACTGTATTCTATTCTGATTCTTTTTTTTTTTTTTGAGACAGGGTCTCGCTTTGTAGTTCAGGCTGGCCCTGAGCTCACTATGGTGCCCAGGCAAGCCACCGTGAACTCAGCAATCCTCCTGCCTCTGCCTCCCGAGTGCTGGGATGACAGGCGTGAGCCACCACGTCCGGCTCTGATTGTCTTTCTTAAACTACATACAGAGCAATCCTGTTAAATTGATATGTGTACAATTCTGTTCTCAGCTGCTAACACTCCAATGATTTCATGTCTCACGTACCCAGATGCTGTTCTTAGCTTCTCTGTGCTGGTCTTCCTTACAGTTCCTCACACACACCAGGCACGATCTGAACACAGGATGGACGTACAGGCATGAAGGGGAAGCTGAAGCCTGGCTGGGTCAAGCTCACCTCCATGTGCATGTTGTAGCATCCTATAAGGGCCCATGAGGAAGATGGAGACTGAGCACACGCTCTCCTGTGCATAGAGACTCCCCTGTGGCTGGTGGGGTGACTCCTGCTCCCCCTTGGTCTTGACTCCTTCACTCGTCCAAGAGCTAACCATATGAGGTACTCAGCCCTGTTACTCCCCAGGGTCAAGGAGAATGCAGTAGGACTCTGGGTCCCCAAGAGTGGCGCCTGGGTGGGGAAGGCCTGTGGACTGGCTCCCACAGGCGTCACAGGCCTGCAGAAGCCACAGATGATGGCAGCAGCATCCTGCCTTTTCAGGGTCCCTCAGGCTGTTGGGGTGTGCTGTGTGGCTCAAACACCCAGAGCCAGTTTAGAAGACAACATCACAGCAAAGGTTTCAACTGGGCTATACTAACCAACCAGTCAGAGCTAAGCACATTAGATCAGCCAGTCAGAGGTAACCACGCTGTAGCCACACCCCCTCTCTGTTCCCTGTGTGTGTGGAACCCGCAGTACAGGCGGACATGTCTTCCGAAACCTCCTGGAATGCCTGGTGTCTCTGCACCTTTGTTTCGACAACGCAGGCTTCTTCACCTTCCTAATGTCCTCTTCCTCTGATGCCTGTGTGGCTCACTTGCTCATCTTTCCTGCGTTTCTCCTGCCACCCCCAATGTTTTTCCATGGAGATTTTATTTGCTATTTGAGCCCCTCTATTTAAGTACCAACTCTGAATATGTCCTACATCTTTTTCTTTTTTAAATTGATGATTTTATAAAACATATAACATCTAAAATGCTATAGATTTGCTCATTTTTCATATCATCTAACTGATACTAAGACATAATAGAGATATAATTCAAACTATCCTGCACAAAACTAATTTGTTCAATAAACTTGAAAACAGAGTACTCAGTAGGCTAGAGTCACTGGGTAGAACAAACCACCAAGTTCTCTACTCCCCTGGGAAGACTGAAAATACATATACATCGTCAGTCTGTCCCCAAGAAAGCAGAAACAGGATCGGCTTCATGCAGCTGCACAGGCCTTGGTGTTCAGAGGAGCTCTGTGTTCTATAATGCTCTCTTATGGCCATCTTGAAATTTAAATATTGAGCTCTCACTTTTTATTATCCTTTAGGTTCTGAATATCATTTAGGTGTTGGCCCTCAGTAGGAGACCCTGTTCAGTAAAGTCTGACCTTTTTGAATTTACATGATTTATCTACTGTCTTCCTAAGATCATGCCTCTCCTTCCTTTGCCTGCCACCGTATTAGAGATCTGTTTCTCTGATTGCCCCTGTTCCTCTATTCTGCTGTGTTTGCAAAGAGAGACATTCCAGTAGACGGAAGCTTCTTCCAGACAAGGCGAGGCCCAGTAGTTGAGCATACACTCAAAGAAGAAAATGAGAGAAGTGATTCTAAACAAATAAAGGCAGAAGATGTACAGTATACTTGGTAGAATGTTAGAATTTGAGCTGTCATAATTTTAAGTTCCTCTCTTGTTTAGATATTTACTTTAATCTTAACTTTTAGAAAATTTTGGATATCAACACTATAAAATCTTAGTATAAAGATCCATCAGGATACTTCCGACCATTTCCATATGTTGAATTCCTAGAACCTAAATATATAAATGATAATGCATAAATAAATTTAGACATTTATATTTTCACTGATTCCCAGAAGTTTAGCCCATTCATCTCAGTAGTCAGTCACAGAGGTGATATACTGTCGGCATATTTGCCCAAATCTAATATTACCTTAAACATAGTTTACTGATTAATAGAAAAATAAAGTTTGAGTGATAAAGTATAATTTTTATAATTTTCTTTGACTAACATGCAATAGTATTTATTAAATACATTTTTCACTTAATAAATTGTCTACCCCTTTATTGAATTTATTAGTACAATTTAGTAATACAGTATGGTCACATTTATCATTGAAAATTTGTACCTATATATGATATGTCTTGATTCTTCCTTTCCCACCCCCACCCTCCATTCAAGTCCTGTAACCCCCTATATTCACTTTTTTATCATATAATTTTTTCCATTCTTTGCTTTATATTGTCCTAATTAATTGATAGGGACTGTTTCAGGCTGCTTTTCTAAAACAGTGGAAAACAGTCTTCTATCGTGATGTGTATTTATTTACTTCTTATGTTTATTTTTCATCACAATTCTGAGGTTTCACATTTTTTGGAAATTGTGAAGGCCTGTGTAGTACTGTAACTCTTTTCGATATTCTAAGTTAATAATTATAAACTAGATTATATTAAATCATTCTAAAAAATTAATTCATCTAATATGATTAACTATCCAGATGCTCACTGCCAGCTCCCCTAAAGTTGTATGTAAAACTTGTGATTAGCAAACAAATAGGATGGTCATGAATCTAACTTTTTATTTTCATGTATAAGGAACATAGTATTTATTCTACTCTTTCTTTCTTCTTGTACTCTTTGGTTATTACTAATATTTTAAGTGTATAATTCATGGGGTACAGTGTATTACATGATTCACTTACAATTATGATTATGCTAAGCTAGTTAGTAGTTATACATCATTAAGCTTTTTTTAAAAGCAGAATTTGATTTACAATACTTGTGTGTGTTTATGGGAGCATAGGATATTATGGGCCTATATTTATACAACGTTTACTCATCAAATCAGGGATATTAATTCTCCCACATCCTTATCATAGAGAGATGTTTACAGCTCTCAACTTTCCTCTTAGCTCTCCATAAATATATAATGGTCTATTGTCAAGTACAGTGTCTGAAGTAGGGTGTAAATGATGAGAAAGGCCTTATTCCTTATATCTTGTTTGGGTACCTGGTATCCAAACTACCCATAACTCCTGTCCACCATTCTCAACCTCCAGGGCTCACAGTCTACACTCAGACCTACTTTATGACATCCTCAGGTGAGTGAGATGTATGATATTTTGGTTTCTCTAAGTAAGATTATGTAGCGCTCACTGGTCGGTCTCATGCCTCCATAATTTTTCATGGGATGCCTACAAAACTCTCACTATTAAATATATACTTTTCCTTACTCAAATCTTTTTTAAAGAATGACAGATATTCATTAAACATGGTGTCTTCAATCATTAAAGCAAATGCTTTCTATAGTTATGTATATTTTGACTAAAGATGGTCTGGTCTATCCCGAGTAATGATATGTGTCTGAATGGATGGGCTTCAATTTAGACTTAAATTGGTTTTAAACTGTGATGTATACAGAACATAAAAGCCCTAGCCATTAAATTCGCTTATTGAGTGAGGAGAATAAAATGTTTACAACACAGCGGTACCTCAGTTTCCGAACTCAGTTCCCTTCATGAGTCTGGTCACAGATGACTACAAAGTAAAATCTAGGGGAACAGAACACTCACTGGAACATTTGACACTTAGCAGGATTTAAAATCAGCTTGTCGATAACGACATAGAATGCCTGAAATTCTCTTACCCTTCCAGTGGAAAGAGCAAAACAGTATAACTAATTTGTGATATTGATTTACTTTATCTACTAAAGCTGTGTGCACAAGGAATCAGCCCTTCCCAATTACATGGTTAATAGTGCTTAACAGTTCAAGAGTAATCCCTTGTGGGCCAGAGATTTAGCTCAGTGGTTCTGGCGCCTGCCTCGCAAGTGCAAGGACCTGAGTTCGATCCCCAGTAACCACATATAATGTTGGGTGTGGTGACTCACGCCCACCAGCAATCAATACCACATACCACAGTGCTGGGCGTGGTGGCTCACGCCTGTCATCCCAGAACTCCAGAGGCAGAGACAAGAGGGTTGCTGAGTTCAAGTCTTGCCTGGGCTACATAATGAGCTCAGGGGCAGCCTGAACTACAAATCTAGACCTTGTCTCACAAAAAAAAAAAAAAAGAATAATTCCTTGTCATAGTCCCGATTTGCACACAATTGCCCATGAATCATCGGAAAAGTAAAAATATTGTGATATAATGGTGTAGTATAACTTTACATAGCAACAGAGCCATTTTTACTGACATAGAACATGAATGAATCTTGGGATAACAGTTAGGAAATAATTCACAAATGAGCTTTTAGTGTGTAATTTCAACGGTATTAAAAACAGATGAAAATAATCTATGAGAGAACTCAGGAATGATGATCCTTGTGGGAATTACCCTTTGGGAGCTTTTTTGTAATGGGAATGCTTTGTTTTCTTCTGGGTGGTAATTGTACATGTTTATAGCTTCGTCAATATTTTCCAGCTGTGAAGTTAATATGTGAAAACTTTATCGTTCATAAGTTATATCCCAATAAATATAATTAGTAACTCAAAAGGGGTTATATGATATTTTCTTTATTTTCCCTTAGTAACATAGAGTCAGCCTATTATCACTTTCTGAGCTACATTTCACTGTAGCAGAATACTTATACTTCATTATAGTCCCAAGCTGATTTTATCAGATAAATGAAGAAAAACGATTGTTGATCTAAACGAACAAATGGATATAACATATTTACTAAGAAAATCCTGTTGGGACCCTTGAACTTTACCCAACCCGTAGGTACTTGAATATTTTCCGTATAGAATTGAGTCCCTGGATTCCTCAGTCTAATGTCTCAGAAAGAGGTCTTTTTGACCTACTTCCTCTGCAGACTCTGGAGCACACAAAGGACTTTCTCAAGATTGGCCTAAAAGGGGATAAGACATTTATTTCATCAATATAAAATTATGAAAACATGGGCCGGAGGGTTAGCTCAGTGGTTCCGGCGCCTGCCTCGCAAGCGTAAGGACCTGAGTTCGATCCCCGGTTACCACATATAATGCTGGGCGTGGTGGCTCACGCCTGTAATCCCAGCACTCGGGAGGCAGAGAC
>PVIC010036511.1:0-18509 GCA_004025085.1 Thryonomys swinderianus
GGCTCCCTGTGAGGTTATCACGGCATCACAGTCAGGGTGTGGCTAGGGTGTTGTCTCCTGGATCCCAGGGTCTTCTGCTGAGTTTGTTCAAGTTGCTGGCAACACTGGGGTCCTGTGGCTGAGGAGTGAGGTATCTGTCTGGGGCTGCTCTCAGTCGATAGGGGCTTGGAGTACAACACAGGCTCTCAGCACATTCCCTGCCAAGTAATCTCTTCATCTTCAAAGGCAGCAATGAGAATCTCACTGTGTCAAATCCCTCCTGTGCCCCTATCTCTTTCTTCACTCTCTGACCCCTACAAGCAGATTTAAAGAACTCAAGTGCTGAGGTCAGGCCTACTCAGATAATCTCCTTAAGGTCAACTGTGCTGTGAAAGGAAGCCTAGTTACAGGAGAGAATCTATCACATTCACAGCCATTGGAATTCTGTAGGGACAAGGGAACTTGGAAGCCACCTTAGATTCTTCCTGCCATCATGGAGCTATGAAGAGAGAGAGGTAACTCACTTAACGTGGGACCAGGCACTAACAGATGTTCACCGGATAAGGGCCATAGTTATTTTCTTAGCGTGACTCTCAGTCTTCTTCAATCAGCCTTCCTCAGTGCCAGTTGTGTCCTCCCTTCCCCGGCCCTCTTTTTCCATTTGCAGGAAAAGGCATTTGGGTCTTGCAACTTCAAAGATCTGTTGGTTGCTTTGCCTTCTGGGTTTAAACAAATTGGTGAAGATCATAGTTAAACTGCAACATTTGATCCTCAGGAAAGATTTTCAAAATGTTCACCCTTGGACAGAATCAAATATTTTCTGAAGGAAAGCACTTGGTTCTTTGTACTTGTGATTTTGCACCATGGTCTCTGAAAAATCATTCCAGCAGAGCTGTGTTCAGGAGAGTGACGTCAGCAAGTACACAGCTCTCCCAGTGCCCCACAGAGCTCTGCAGAGCCAGCCCTCAGTCAATCATGCACCTTCTTCCAGCCTTCACTGCCTCACCCACTGTGTGCCAGCCATTCCTTGAACTTCCTGTGTAAAGTCCCATTCCAGAGCATCTTCATTTACCTCTCGCTGTGCCTGGAATTCTGTACACATCTCTATGGGGCTGGCTGCTATAGACCGCCGGTATCTCAGCCAAAAGATCATTTCCTAGAGAGTCCTTCCCTGACAAATTGGAGTGAGTTGGGACCTCTCCAGGCCACTTCCAATGGCCATCACCCTGGTCCTTCCTGATAACTCTTTACTCTCCCTGGAGTTGTGTGATGTGTGGTGTGTGCACCATTGTCAGCCTAGTGCAGTTGGCATTTGCTCCTAGCATAAGTGGTCCTGTGCTTGGCTTCCTCACCCCTCTGACTCTGTGAAGGCCTTGAAGCACAGGGCCTGCCAGGCAACAGTGTATGAATGGGAGTCTTCTCTGCATATAGCAGTCAGAAAACATCCTGTTTCTCTTCCACCCTAGTGGAGCACTGGGCTTAGCCTAAAACTCAAGTGAGATATAGTCTATGTGTGTTCCTCCCAGTGCTGGGATGCAGTTGCTTTCCTTCCTGTTGCTTCTGTCCTGAGAGAGATTTCTGAGGGTGTCTTCTTGTCTTCCACCTGCGGCCTCCACCCACCCTCAGAATGCAACACCATACTGGGATTGGCTGTGAAGAATTCTGTCCAGGTTTCCCTTGAGCTGATTCCCCAAACCTTGAATCAGTTCTTTGGAAGAACTACTTGGGCTTCCATTTGCCAAAGAAAACAAATTTTCACGGGAAGAATGGTGCATAGTTCTGACTTCATAGTCCTCAACCTATTTGGTGTGATCCACACACCAAATTCCTTTCGGACTCCGTTTTCTTTTATACAAGAGGAAAACTTATATCCACCTCAAAAAATATGGACAAAGTGCCAGAGGAGCCAGAACAGGCAGCGCATGTGAGGAGTTGTTAGAATTACTTCACATCTGCAAATACTGAGTGGAGTCGTCTCCTCTACACATGCCCCTGATCAGCACTGAGCTCTGTGTGCTTGGGAGAAAGCTGCAGACACAGCCTTATTTATAGGATGACCATGTGTCCTCGTTTGCCCAGCTCTTTTTAGTTTATACCTATTTCCTGGCATAATTATTAATAGCTCCATCTTTCATTGTCAGAAGTTGTCTGGTTTGGATAATAAATTATTTGGTCACTTAACTTATTCACTCTGTCCTTTCTCCTACAGGTCAAATTAGACCTTTTCCTTTATTGCTTCAGTTGAAATACAGAGGCATTGGGTTCTGACAATTTAAGAGAATCTGGAGACCTCAAGGATGACTTTTTTTATAATTAAGGAAATTTTTGTATGCTTCTTTACTTTCAGGATCTAAATACAGTATAAAATGGGATTCCATTATATATGCCTAAGTACATAATTAGTGCTATTTATCTAAATTCAGCTTCTGTAAAATACTAATAAAAGCAGACTTTCATTCTGTGCCCTGTGATTAAATCAGAGAGAAATGAGTGGACTTGTCTTGGCTGGCATCTGTCTTAATCGGTGAGAGTGATGCATGTGCCGAGATGAATGGAAGAGAGCAGGACATAGGCCTCGGCACTTTCTTTCTAGTAACATTGAAAGTCTAACTTGGAAACCAAGCTCCCACTGATGTTTTTAGAGTAGGCTGTCCAGGTGATTTGTAGCTCCAAGTCAAGGTTCGTTTTGAGACCGCAGCTCAAAAATAACCCAAAATGCATCCTAAATGGCTTTCTGCACACCTAAGCAGAATGTCAAGGTGAAGCTAGCCCTGATGGGTAAGGCTGGGGTTTAATATTTCCCATGCCAGCACCCTAGTTTAAGTCTCAAAAAATGGACTAGTAGACTCTGGATTAGAAAACAAAGTCGAATTAAAATAAGAAAGAAGACTCGCTTCTAGCAGAATCCAAATCAGGCCATGGTGTGTCTCCCAGTGGTGTCTGGTTAGAGTTAATTTTGAAAACATGACTTTTTCAAGTCCAGTGCTAGCTTCACCTCTCACTTTTGAATAGACTCTCCTGACCTCAACCGGTGCCATGAGTCCATGGCCTATCCTTGTTTAAGAAAGGGTAGTGCTAGATAGGATCTCTCTGGGCTGCATGTGGAGGTGACCAATTTAATTGGCTTCAAGGAGAGGATTTTGTTTTTCCAGTGTAAAGTAGAGGAAGCCGGGAGCTGCTGATGCTTCTCCAGGAGCTCGTCAATGCCAGGACCAATGTCCACAGTTATGTTGGTCATTCTCTCATGCTGATTAGCTCATTCTCACCCAATTCTGGGTCTGTACACATTAAATCCATGTGTAAGACACAGGAGTCCTGTTATAAGAAAAACTGAAAAGACCTCCTCTCACATTCCTTTGGTCAGAACATGTCCTGTGATAGGCCCATTCTGTAGGGAAGTGGTATTTAAAGCTGTTCTTAGTGAAGCTGGGTCTTTGTTAGACAGAATGGATGAGAAAAGCTAACTAAGGACATCTGCCTGAGGGGCAAATTTCAGTCATCATTTTGTTATTTGAATGCTCTGTTTTAGAAGCTGAGAATGAATCATGTGTTGAACCCCTTTTGAACCCACTGTGATGGTTGTTCAGTGAGAAAAACATAGCAGTCAACAACCTCAAGGAATATATAATTAAATTCTTACTTATCTTTCCCTGTGACCTAGCACAGTGCTAGAAGCATAGGAGATCATGAATGCATGATGAAAAGTTTTTTTTTTTCCTGGGATAATTAGAAGAGAAAGCACGATATTGTTAAGTCCTGTTATATAGATCTACAGGTCCCCTAAGATCTGTAGTAGAAGGTTCACCTGGTCACACCAGATCACACACCAGACCTACTGGATCAAAATCTGCTCTTTAACAAGATCCCCCAGTGATCTGTGTGGACAGTGAAGATGGAGAAACTCTAGTGGTACATTAATGCCTGTAGTCATTTGACTACTTTTTTCCGGAAACAGAACTATAGGCTTGAAAGAACAAGAGTGGGTTGCCCCTGAATTCAGAAGGATGAATACCTCTCAAGAGTCATCTCCCCAGGATTCATATCTGTCTAGGTCTCTCCTTCCCAGATGGGTGATCTTGATCAACTGCTTAGTCTCTGATACTTGGTAAACTCTTCTATAATTTTGAGAGGTGGTAATCACTATTTCCCAGAGGGTGTGGAGAGCCAAAGGGCAACCGCGCCCAAAAGATGGCGCTGAGGAAGTAGGTCAAGTGGTCTGAACCACTGAAAAACAAGTCTATATTTAGGCATTGCCTGATCAGCCAGTTCGCTTCCGCTGTATAGCCGCCTATCCCAGAATGCCACGTGTCCTTCAGGCATTGGCTGATGACTATGTATAATATATATATACTGGGAGAGACCTGTGAAGAAGAGCTTTTTTGTTTTTGCTCGAGCAAAGGATCCTGAATAAAACAGCAGAAAGAAGAGTTCGCGGTCGCGTCTTCCTTGCTGGTCGAGGGGGAAGCGACAAGAGGGGACTGAAAGGAACAAGATATCCCAAGTGTTCAGTGCACTGCCCCACATGTTGTGGGGGAACATGAATGCAAATTTCTACAAATATTCAAAATTATTGCTGCTGTGCAACTACTGAGGCTTGAGGGGGTTGCTGCTCCTAGCGGGCTGGAGAAACACAAGCATTATCACTCGAAGGCATATGCAAAGCATAAATGTGGCAGGGAAATAGGGTGTGTAGTAGTCAGCTCAGGCTGCAGTAACAAAACAGATATTCATTTTCCCAGAGGCCGGAGGCTGGAAATTAGTGGTCAAGGTGTTAGCACATTCGTGTTTGGTAAAGTCACTTTCTCCTCTATGTGTGCACAGAGAGACAGCGATTTCTTTTTTTTTTTTTTTTTTTTTGCTTTTTTGAAGACAGGGTCTTGCTTTGTAGTTCAGGCTGGCCCTGAGCTCACTATGGTGCCCAGGCAAGCTGCCGCGAACTCAGCAATCCTCCTGTCTCTGCCTCCCGAGTGCTGGGATTACAGGCGTGAGCCACCACGCCCAGCATTATATGTGGTAACCGGGGATCGAACTCAGGTCCTTACGCTTGAGAGGCAGGCGCCGGAACCACTGAGCTAACCCTCCGGCCCGAGACAGCGATTTCTGAGGTCTCATCCTCTTATAATGCCAGTCCTTTAGGATCAAAGTCTCATCTTGTGACTTGATTAGTCTCAATTACTTCTTGGAGGTGCTACGGCCAACTACAGTCATATTGTGGTTTAAGGCTTCAATGGATAAAGGTGGAGACGGAAGACACAATTCAATCCACAGTTGGATGATCACCAAGGTCAAAGGAAGGGCTGGAAGGGCATACGCAAAGGACTACTCACTAACTGAATTACTTTCCTGAGGACAAGCAGCCAAGTTCTGAGTAACTGAAAACAACAGATGTTTTCATTTCTCGCAGTTCCAGAAGCTGGAAGTCTGAAATCCAAGTGTGGCCAGGACCGTGCTTGGCTTGGCTGCTCCAGGGGAGAGCCCTCCTGGGCTTCCCCCTGCTCTGGTGTTTACTGGCAATCCTTGGCACCTGTTGGCTCAGACTTGCTTCATTCTGATGACGCAAATTCCTTCTTTCCATGTCTTCACATTGTCTTCTCTCCATGCAAGTCCATCTCTGTAATCAGATTTTCCCCTTTTATGAGAACAGCAATCCGATTGAATTAAGGTCGACCCTAATGACCTTATTTTAACTTGCTTACCTCTATAAGGACCTTATATCCAAACTCTCCTCCTGAAGTGTTAGGGGTTGGGACTTCAGCATTATCTTTTTGGGGTGTGGGGTCATTAAATCCGTGTCACTAGCTAAGAGTTCTTGATAAGAAGTGGATGGGATTTTTCAGAAGAGTGGTGCTGCATGTTGGCCACTGCAAAATGAATATTTTTAAAGATTAAAAAAAAGTGAAAACGGGCTTGGAAACACCCGGTGAAATACAGTGCTTCCTTTCTGAATACTAGTATGGGCAAGAATTTCAAGAACTGTATCTTCTCATTGCTTGAGTGATTGTGGTTTGGGATAAATTCTCACCTTCCTTCTCTGTGCAGAAACAAACACTGTCACAGTGGGCTCCTGGGTGAGTGACAGGAGACACACTGGAAGGTTCTATGACTTAATATGGTAAGAAGTTGCATTCTCTCTCTCTCTCTCTCTCTCTCTCTCTCTCTCTCTCTCTCTCTCTCTCTCCTCTGCCAGCAACAGCAGCTGTGACAGGCTGAGAAAATGGAAAATGAGTTTCACCAAGGTGTGGGCTGATTTCTCTCTTTCCTAGTGGGCTTCCTGATAGAGGGTCTGGAGCTGCTTATATCCTGTCCCTGAGAGTGAACAAGTGGCTGGCACTTTGCAAATGAGGACCTTTGCAGCCTCCCAGGGCACTTCCTACCAGGAGACCTGGGAAGAGGACAAGGTGGATGTTAATTAGATCTCTGCAGAAAAGAGGGAGGGGTACTTGGTCTGTCATCATCGTGACACAGATCAAACATGGCCTTGAGACAGGGAGACAAAGTTCTCACCAGAGCTGACTTCTCACATACAAGTGTTGACAGGGGCTTTGAGAACCTGACTGGTTAGACCAGGCGGTCGCACTGTCTTTCCTTCCCAGAGCTAGCAGTTCTGCAGGGGAACTGGAAGCTTTTTTGCCCCAAACCTACCATTTATGTGAGCAGGTACATTCATACCTCCTCTTCCTCCAGTCTCCTCCAAGGACTGGTATATCTTAGGAGTCTTTGTGCATTAGGCCTAAGTCTTCTCTCTGTCTCTCGTGTTCTGCCCCAAGTAGTAGGGAGATGCTCTATTTGATCCTTTTCTTGGTATGTTCCTTGGTACTCACCACTAATGAGTTCCAAGAAGAACGCCAAGTATCAAAATTGATGAGTACCAAACAAAGTATTTTGGCTGGAAAGGGTGGCAAGTCACCAAGCAACTGAAACCAACAAGCCCCAGCTTGTATGCTGAGTACCAAACAAATGGTGTGTGCACAGACAAAATTTTCATGCTACATTTGATGAGTTTCAAGCAAGCCAAATATGAAGTGTGATTTCATGCTCAGTGACAGGAACACAGCTCTTGGAAGGGGTGTCCCAGCCCCGTCCACTGCTTGTGGTAGTGCGCTGCATGGTCCTGGGCCTTCCCACTTTTGCTGACCTCTGCCCTCCACGGTGCACAGTGTTAGGAGCTTGCAGACTGGAGAGCTTCGCTGAGAAGATGACCCCACATACAATGCACACAACAGTCAATGGTCAACTCTTCAGCTTCCTTCCAAGCCTGCTGTTAGCCTGAGACTCAGCAAGGGCACCTGCCAGCCTTGGCTCTGCCATTGTTAACTCTCCGTACTCAGGAGTCACAAAGCCAAACTGCCTTAGGTCCTCACTGTGCTCTGAAGTGGAGCTCTCCTCGCCGCTATCCACTGCCTTAGCTTAGGGGGCCGCTCACATTCCTTCTCCAGGAAAAACGCCATTAGCAGTACCTTTATGCCGCTCTGCACCCCACAGCAAGAAAGACCCCCTAAAACCTGTCAGTGGAACTACATGATCCCCCTTTAGTGGCCCTTTTACATGCAAGATAAATACTCCTTAGCATGGTGGGAGCTCTTTAAGGTTCAGCCTCCAGGTCCGAAGCTTCATCTCCCAGCGCTCCTTCCCTCTCTTTTGCCTGCCTCTTGCTTCTTTCAAGACTCAACTGAGAGGACAGGTGAAGAGGAGGATTTTAGGCACCTCAGCTAGGCATGACCAGCTTCCCCAGCGCTGCCTAAGCTCTCCTTCCTGACAAACTCTGGCTACGGGGTTTCCGATAGTAATTAATCTAAAATTCACAGTGACTGTCTTGGGTAGTTACCAGACTGTGAGCTCCTTGAAAGCAAGGACTGTTTCTTCTGCACCCTGCCTTATCTGTGCCTGACTCAGCAGAGTACATGAACTTGCTTTCTCTCTCTCTCTTTCTCTCTATATGTATGTGTGTATATAGTTCTAAGAAATGAATGGCCAGATAGGAGGATTAGTAAGTGAATTTTTCAGTGGAGTTACCCCGCTTGCATTACCAATAAAAATTATTCATCTGTAATTTGAAGCCTGAATATTTGGAGTTCTCGAAGAAAACTCACTAGTTGAAAAGTCACATGCGCTTGATTTGTATAAGTCAAAAGAGTCTGCTTAGAGGCAGAACTGCTCAGGATTTTAGGGTTTGTTTGTTTCTTTTCTGCTACTCGGGATTGAGCCCAAAGATCTCCACACTGAGTTATCCCTTCAGCCATTAAAAATAAAATTTTTTTTTGAGACATGGTCTTGCTAAGTCACTAAATTTCCCAGGCTGAACTTGAACTCTCAGTCTTCCTGATTCAGCCTCCCTGTCACCACACCTGGACTGAACTGTTCAAGTCCTAACAAAACACAAGACAAGGGAACTTGAGCCATGTTGGACAAAGTGCACCAGTTCTGATTTTGTCAACACGTGCAAAGGACGTTACATCGAAAGCAAGTCATTTGCTGTTGAAAGAAGAGTTATCTTAGGAGGTTCTGTTTATTAATGTTGTCGATTTTAGCTTCTGTTTGCACTTGAGTGCTTCCTCACTTCTCTACGCCTGAGGACTCTCTGAAAACATTAGTTTAAAACCAGCAACTTGAAGTTTGCAAAACTTGCTAGCATACAGTTGGTGCTCAAGAGGGAAGAGCTCCCTTCCTATCGGCCCTGGAAGGAGCAGGTCTGAGAGAGTGCCCAGTTAATATGCCCAGTAGGGCCACTGGGCACTGTAAGCCAAGAGGAAGACTCTGCAGAGCTGGAGTCCACGTGGGCAGATGCCGTAGCCATGCGGCTAACGCCTTGCTGGAAGCCTGGATTTCCAAATATCCTCCTTCAGCCTGTCAGGCAACCACGGGGGCTCCAGAATGGAGCTCATTCTCCAGCAGGCCTGACCAGCAGAAGGGCTCCCTGGCTTATCCCGCCCCACCCCTGCCATCCCTGGGCAAGCCGAGGCTGCCCACAAGCTCAGTGAGAGCAGTCGGCAGTATGTCATCAGCACAGAAAGAAGGAGTCATTGGTACCAAGATTTAAAAGGAGACAGAGCAGCGAATCCCAGGGGCATGGAGATGACAGACCCTGTGACGCTGCGCTTGCGTCTACCCTTCCTCCTGTCCCCCTCCCTTCGTCTCCTCCCTGTTGTCATGCTCACTGTCACCACTGTCATCAACAGCAGCAGCAGCAGCACAATTGTGGCTGCTCCCAGGTTTCTGCTGACAGGAAGACTCTCTCCTCTTCCATCAGGAGCTTTTGAAAACTGTCACTCGGCCTCAGCAGACGCGCGTGCTTTAGAGCGCACACCATGGATCACGGAAAACAGAAATTTTTCTATCACAGAATTAAAACTTTTCCATGTTTTTTTTTTTTTCTTCCCAAGTGTATGAACAGTGCTGGGGACATAGTCTCATCTCTCCTGGCACCCGGGCCCGGCAGAGAGTTGCCGAGCCCAGTGCCACGCCCCTCCCTGAGTTGCTATGTGATCTGAGAGGGCTGAAAGGTGTGGGTCGCACATGTTTACGGGGTCTGTTTTCCCTTTCACTTATCAGAGACCAAGCCTTCTTTTCAGAGCCTTTCGTGATTGTTTCCACACAGGCTATGAGGGGCACTGTACCCAGGTCTTTGCTTAGTGTTTGGCAGCTCGTGGACAGTGTCATTCAAGTTTCCCAAAATGATGCTACAGTAACAAACCCTCCTATCTCAGGGTCTTGTGCCACCAACTTTTACTTCCTGTTTGTGCTCCACTTCCTCTGGCTCCGTGGTGGCTCCGCCCACCCCTGCTGCCACTTGCTCGTTCTATTTCCGCTCTGCTGGCGAAGACAAGTAGTGTAAGTGTGCAGTTCACAGGCAGGGAGGGGTCACTGCAGACAGGGCGATGGGTGGGCTCGTAGCCTTATAAAGAATAGAGTAACGTAAGGGGCAGTGTCATGTGCTATGCGTCATACGAGTCTTCCCCAGAACTGAGATAGCTGTGTTGGGGAAACGGGGGACCACCTGCTAATATCTCAGGAGGCTGAAGTTCAGGCATGATCAGCAAGAGTAGACTCACATTGTTTTGAACTCCTACTGTGCGCCAGACCCTGGAATGAGGACTTTGGGATATTTTATCTCATTTTTTAAAGTCACTTATTTATTGATATGTACCTCATCCCAGACACTAGCAAGATGTTTGTATGATCTCAACTACTAAGAGTGCATAAAATTAGCAAATGCTATGGGTTAGAAAGAGGTTAGGAAGCCATCTTAAAAGGCCTGACCCCTTGGGGTGAAAGCTAAGTGTCCAGACACAGCAAGGTGAGCTGTGTGTGATTTCTTTGAAAAATGTCTGTTCTTCCTCTTTGCTCGCTTTGAGTTCAGTGAGTTCCTTGGCTCCTCAGATGTACCCAATGATAGATGAATGGATAAATTATGGAATCATATAACAGAATATTATTCAGCCTCACAGAAAAGAGATAGTACTGTTGTGACCACACAGATGTACCTGATCCACTAAGTGAAATAAGCAGAGTACAGAAAGAAAGAAATATTGCCTGATTTCATTGACATGCGGAGTACTCCCCAAAACTCAAAAACAGAAACAGAGTAGATTGGTGATGACTGATGGCCTAGGGGAGGAGGAACAAGAGAAGCAGGGCAGGGGCTACAGACCCGAGGTTTCATGAGCTGAGCAAGTCCAGAGCTCCTGGATAGAGCACCAGGACCACGGTATCACAGCACCACATCCTGGACATTTGCCAGGAGAGCGGATTTCAGGGCTCCGACCACACATAAATAAATGTCACTGTGGGAGGTGACTGATAATTTATTTGACTTGGGCAATCATTTCACTGTGCATATGCATATCAAAACAGCATGGTGCACACCTTAAACATACATGTAAAAAGAAACAGTAAGTAAAATTAACCAGCACATGGTACAAACCAACTCTAGGTGTCCATTCTTGGATATGTGCAGCTTCTCTAGGCTATTAGCTTGCACAAGAACACAGGAAAACACTCACTTCTTTCTAAGACTCTTTATTTATAACATGTGCCGCTCTCTGTTGTATAACCAATCCCACTCTGGCCAACTTCAAGCTACCGAACTGAAGTGGCTGAAGGAGAGGTGTTTGTCTTTGGTTTTGCAAGGTGATCTGAGCACGTTTCTAGACATCAGTGTCAGTCAGATGGCTTCACAGTATGCAGGGTGTTATGGTTTAAATATGATGTGTGCCTCCTCCCGATTCTTGCAAATTAATCCCCAAAGTTTCATGTTAATGGTATAGTAAGAGGATAGGAACTTAGTCCACCTATGAAATCAGAACTCTGGGAAGTAATTAGATTAAATTTGAGTAGATTCCTCGTAAATAAACAGTGATGATTTGGTTTTTCTCAGCACTGGGGATTGAACTTGGGCCCTTGTGCTTCCAAGGTAGACGTGGTACCACTTGAGTTAAATCCCTGGCCCAAATATTGGAAATTTTTTTTTTTGAGACAGGGTCTTACTTTGTAGTTCAGGATGGCCCTGAGCTCACTGTGCAGCCCAGGCAAGCTTCGAACTCAGCAATCCTCCTGCCTCTGCCTCCTGAGTGCTGAGATCACAGGCATGAGCCACCACGCCTGGCCCAAATATTGGAAATTTTATAAGAAGAGGGGACAGAGTTCATGTAAGGAAGTACTCTTGCTACAATGTGGTATGGTAAAGGGGTCCTCACCAGAGCTATTCAGACTACAGACTCCAAAGCTAGTAACCAACATAAACCTCTTTTTTTTTTTTTAACACCTACTTATTTATTTATTTTTGGTTTTTTGAGACAAGGTCTCACTATATACCTCAGGGTGTCAAACTCACTATGTAGCCCAGCCTGACCTTGAATTTAAGCAATCCTTCCGCCTTGAGCTCCTGAGTGCTGGGGTTGTAGGCACGCTCCACCATGCCTGGATAAACCTCTTTTGTTTTTAAATAAAAGCTTTGCCTCTGATGTTTTGTTATAGTTATAAAGAAATGGCTGGTCTAGGTCTTGGGGCTGGGTCCCACATGCATGCTTTTCCAATCCTATATTCCCTGTCAGAGATCTGATCCCACTTCCTCTTTAGGAGATTTTAGAAGAACCAGGAGCCTGGCTTTGCCTTCCCAGCCATGATCTTCCTTTCTTTCCCTGAAAATCATTTCAGTGATTCTTCTTGATAACAACCCAACTTGCCCTGGAATACTTTCCGCTGGAGCTAAGAACTTGGTGTCCTCTACCTCCAAGCAGGGACCCTGCTGCTTTTTTTCATCCCCTTCTTGGAACTGGGAAAGCATTTTAGAAGTTCGTTGATTTGGGCACCATGTCCTTCCCACTGCTCTTCCCCACCGAGCACATCGTTTTCTCCTGGGGCTCACACAGGCAAGACCCGCTGGGAATCACTGTCAGACCCTTTCCTGATTTGCAGAGGAGACAGACTGTCGTGGCCTGTTGTGTCTAGCTCGCCCCCAGAAAGCTCAGCTAACGCTGCTCTTCCCTTCTCTCTCCCATCTTGACTCTTTCCACCCTTTCCTCCTTGTGATTAAGTGAGTCAGCCATTGTGTAACTAATGCTGAGTGCGATGGATTCCCATGAGCAGAATGGAAAGTTAGGACAGAACGTTACTGAGAGCCCAGAAGAGCTTTCCAAATCAAGGTACTTCAGACAAGTGTGAAGAAGGAATTGGTTGATTTTTTCAGCCACTCAGGAGAAGGATTGTCCTGTTCCCTTTGACTCAATTAGCCATAATGAATCTAATTTTAACGCTCTGTAGTGAGAGAATACTGCAAACAAGAATGCGCGGCGTGGAGGTAGTTCTCGAGGGTACAGTGTGTTCCTGCTGATTGGCGTGAGGTGCATCGGACCCCACTAATTGGGCCCAATTAGTAGGGAGACCAGTGGGATTAGGGAGGGGTGAGGCAGGACATGTTTCAGGACAATCCCTCCAGTTCGAGGACATGCAGACAGACAGAGGCTCCACCCTCAGAGGGGAGGCCTGACAGGCATCATCCTGAGCCCAAGTTAATCAATCACTCAGTAAAATTAAATTTTAAAAAGCAATTTATTCTGTGTATGTATTTTAATTCTAGGTTATCTCTATTACTTTCTGGAAGGATGCAAATGTAGAGTTTAAATCAATAAATTAAATCCATTTGAAAACAAATATTACTCTCGAGCTCGGATTTGTTATTGGATTTTAATAATTTATTCTTTTCTCGTGTTTACAAAACATTTATTCAGCACCTGCTATATGCCAGAATTATGCTCCTACTAAAGAATTAAAAGAGAATAGGAGCCCTTCCCTGTCTGATTCTCAAGTGTGTGCCTCCCTGGAGCCTCAGAGTCTCCTGGAGTTTATAAAATGTTTCAGAGGACCCAGCCGCAGCCCTAGCAGGCGATGTCCTGTTTTGTGAGGGGAAGTCCTGGCGGAAGTCCCGCCCCCGCCCCGTCTGCATGTGGAACATCCTGCAGGTCACTTCCACGCAGCCTCAGTGTGAGCTCACTTGCAGCAGGCCTCTCGGTCGGAAGGTCCACTCTGCTCCCTCCAGGAGGCCCCCACGGTGGGGTCCATGTGCTTGTTATCCTTGGTCAATGTCACCCACTATACACAGAGATAGAGCCCCATCTGGAAAACGCCCTGAGCTCCAGGACCAGCACTTCAAGGGGGCTGCCACCGAGCCCTGCCAGACATCGGCCCTGGTGGGAACCAAGACTGAGCCTCAGTCCGAGGCGAAGCCCTCATCCTAGCACAATGTTCGGTTCTCAGTAGGTCCTTAGAAATTCTCTCTCTCTGCCTCCCTTCTTTCTTTCTCTCCCTTTATTTCCTTTCGTCCTTCCTTCTTTCTATCGGAAGTAAGTTACCATTATCTACTGCATCTTATTTCATTTGTTTTATCTAATGTACAAATTTACACATTTGGAACAATAGAGGAAGGAAAGAAAGAAAAAGAGAGAGGCAGAAGTAGAGAGAAAAAATGGGCACTTTCACACACTGTAAGTTCTTTCATGCATGAGATGCTCTGTGATGATCATCCATATAACCTCAGCAAAGTGTGTGTCAATTTTCACTTGTGCTGGCTGGCTTTTGTCACACCCAAGCTGATGTTGACTCACTATTTTTTCTCTTTAAGTAAATTCACTGGTTCTTACTCTCTTAAAGCTAACTGCATCTTAGGCGATATGACATGTGAACTCATGTATTCTTGTATTTTTACAAATCCATATTAAATACATCTATCTACCTGTAAACACATGTAGTGTTCTCTTACTTTCTACACACACACGTATGTGTTTTCCACAGTGTATTGAAGACACTTCCCTTTACCTCCTTGGGCTGACTGCACTAAGTATTGGGTGGCTCAACTCAGATTTAAACTCCTCCGTGTGTGGCTTGGCTTTTCCCTCCAACCTGGTGCCCTCTTTACTGCATCCAGCACATACGAACACCTCTCCCTGTTTTCAGTCTCCGCTTCACTTGGGATCCTTCTGGAACATTCTTTTCTCTCCCAGTGCTAGGCCCATCCTGAACTCTCCTTTCTTTGGATCTCCTTTCTCCCTAGAGTATGCAATTTAGAAAGTGATTATATTCTAAGTATCTACTTCTTTCTTTGGGAGCAATAGGCTTCTCTATACACTCAGTGAATGTTAATCTGTTGCGAATATATTTTCTAGCCACTTACCCTAGGTAGTTTTCAGGTCAATGGGCTGATGCAGAAACTCAACAATTTTAAGTCTTATTGTTTGCTTGCATGCATTTAATCAATACAACCTTTTTCAGTTAGTTTGTGATTTAGAAACTAATATAATAATCCAAATAGAGATGCCTTAAGCCACTGATGTGTTTTAAAAGAATACCTCTTTGGGAAACAAGTCTCCCAGTTCAGGCCACAAGGCAGTAGTGCCGATCAGCTCTGTATCACTCTACTGGGCCTTGAGTTTACATCAGCTTTGGTGCCTTCAGGACTGCTCTTTCCTTTTGAGACAAGTGATAGAGGCTGCAATCAATGTTGTTTATTCATCCCTAACTGCCTCCAAGTTCTGAGCGACGCAAGGCCAAGCAGTCAGCTTGATCCGTGGCTTCCGCACACCTCTGCTTTTCTTCATGCTTGCACTGGTAGGGGCAGATTTGGAGAAAGCCTGGGGATGTGACTGCTCTGCTCCCAGCCAGTAAAGGAATCTGTTAGTAGATCCTAGGGCAGAACTATCTAGCAAAGAGAGAAGGGTGGTGGGAGGAAAGAAGGGAGGGAGGAAGGAAGGGAGGGAGGGAAAGGAAAACAAGCCAGAATAGGAACCCCTGTGGCAAGGCTTTAATGGAGGTGAAAGCTGCCGGGCTCTCTGGAACAGTGGTGAGAGCGTTGGGTAGTGGAGTGGGGGTTTCATGGGGTCTTGGGGTTTGAGAGAGCGCTGTGACAGACCGGGATTAGCTTGCCCTGGGTGGCAGGTTAGCGATAGGCTGCCCTTGGTTGTGCGTACACGGGAAAGGAGGCCATTTTGGATCCGGCACAGTGTAGGGGGTGGGTGGTAAAGTGAGCCATTTTATATCTGGCACAGTGTAGGAGTCCTTTTGTAGGGTGGTAACTCAGGAAGGAAGGAAGGAAGGAAGGCAGGAAGGAAGGCAGGAAGGAAGGAAGGAAGGAAGGAAGGAAGGAAGGAAGGAGAGGAGCAAGGAGAGAGGGAGAATAAAGGGGGGGAGGAGGAGGGGAGGAAGGAAGGCAGATGCTGAGCACAATGCAGAAAGAACCAGAGAACCTAAGAAAATACCTGCCAATCTTGGGATTCATGCTCATTCCACAGTTATTTTCCTGATGACTCCAGATTTAACCTCTCTGGGTTTCATCTTCCTTATCTGTAAAGTGCAAGTAGATTATATTAGTCACACTTTTAACAGCAAAATCTTATATTTTCCTTTCAATTGAATGTTGTATTGAAATCACAATGTGCACAGTGGGTAAAATCAAAGATTCTCTGGCTAAGGAGTATTTAGAGCAGGGAAAGAGATCAGTGTCCCCTTGAAGGCCAAGCCGTCGAGTGATGCCACTGGATCTTCCGCTGGGTAACTCGTAATGGCTGTTCTGTGAAAGACGCGTTCAAGGGGGCAAGACTGTAGGCTCAGCCATCATTTATCCAAGTCGTTTCTACAAGCCAGACTCTAGGACAAGAGGAAGGAGTTGGAAGAGTTGGAAGGCATAGCGTTAGGTCTCAGGGACAGAGAAGTAGAGAGTGCTGGGCTGTACCCCTGAATCCAAACCTGCATTTAGCAAGATCCACACGTGATTCTTGTGCATGTCAGATTCTGAGAAAACTCTTAATGGAAAAAGTGCTGTAGAGACAGATAAGCCTGCACCTGATTCCCAGATGTCCCGTGTGTTAGCACTGACTTTGAGCGAATCCCTTTCCCTTCCCGAGTCTTCTCATCCACAATGCAGAGGCCACAGTGCTCGGCTGATGGGAGCTCACGGGACACAGATGCTGAATAGAGCTTAGTCTTGAGCTCGGCCACAGGCTAGTACGTCCCTCCCTCCCTTCACTGTCAGGAAAGAAGGAAGGGGTGAAGGTGGGGTGCTGGACCTTCCTTGCAGTCCTGGCACCCATTTTCAGTTGTCTCTTCTTTACTACAAGAAATTCATGGGAATTCTTTTGGAAGTAGGAAAAAATATTTCCTTCCTAGATTAACTATTTCTAGGAATAGCTGGCACGACTTTGCAGCCCAAGGAGAGAGCGGGGAGGGTGAGCGGAGCTGACCAGAATATGCTTTGCTCCGCCCCCTCTGGGCATAGACAGCATAGACAGCATTGGCCAGTCTTGCAGAGCAAAACAGGCTGCCCAAGTACGGGCTCTTGCCTGGGTAGTGTTTGCTGTAGTTAATGTGGGTGTTATTTCATACTCCTGTGTAGCACCACCTCTCTTTCTGTTTCACGTCTCTCTTCCTCTCCTTCTCTGGGTGCACTGTGTCGCCTCAGTTGTTCTCACCTGTAACCTGGGATAACAACAAGACCCTCCTTCTTTTTATAGATCTTCATTTCCTGCTCCTTTTCTTCCACGGTCACTTTTTGTGGCACCATTGAGTCTG
The DNA here is from genome assembly GCA_004025085.1 of Thryonomys swinderianus. Lineage (NCBI taxonomy): Eukaryota > Metazoa > Chordata > Mammalia > Rodentia > Thryonomyidae > Thryonomys > Thryonomys swinderianus. The sequence goes on from PVIC010036511.1 coordinate 17,035, forward strand.
GCATGATGGTGAATCAAAATGCTTTATTGATAATGAGACTCTGATCCATGAGGGGCAGTAGAATCCTCAGTGCCTGGACAGAGTGGGGCACAGAGGAAGCACAGTGCAGATGACCCAGTGATTGGCACTACAGTCCACTTGTGATGGACCAAAGCCATGGATGTCCTGGGGGCCAAATTGGAACCACCCAGAAATGGGGTCTCTCTTTTCACTTGTTTGGCCAGTTTCCCATTGTGCCACCCACTCAACCAACCCAGAGATCTTGTGAAGCTAACAGCCCTGGCTTTAGCCCAAAGGAAGAGAAGAGCAGCTTTCCAGGGTTTGGGCAGCTTTCTCTTTATCCAGAAGTACCCAGTGAGAAGAGGGTCCTAGAGAGGGGGCCGGTGGCACTGGTAATAGCTGTGTATTTCAGCTGATGACACTGTCATGTGGACAAAGACAGAGGCACAAAATAGAACTGCAGGTCTGGAGAGTGATACCAGCCCCCAGGCAGAAGCTTGCACACTCCCAAACTATGGAAGCTCATAGAAGGCTCAGTGGATGTGGGGTACTGACAAGGAGATGCCCATTAGAAATGCTCAGAGTGCCCCTCGGGCTGCTGTGGGTGGGGCAGTGTGGGGGGAACCGAGACACGGGGTTCCTGGGGCTTCTCCCAACTTCTAGCTGATTTGCCCATTTTAAATAAGGAATCCTGGGTCTGATGAAACAGCAAAAGAGTCATCAGCCACGTGGGTGGGACATAGTCACTGACCTGATACCCAGAAAGAATTCACTCCTGCAGAGGCTACTACTTAACAGCTCTCGTGCTGTGCCAAGCAGGGAGCGATGTGGTTGGTCCACTGGTCCCATCCTATTTTCACAGCAGCTCTTTGCTGGTTAGTGTTGTGCTTCCCATCTACAGACGAGAAAACAGGTCCCTATATGGTCAGGGCAGAGCTGATATCTGAACTGAAGTTCTACAAACCTTCCCAGACCGCCCATCAAGGTCACTGGCTGAAAGCCTGAGTCTGTAATTGTCCTGAAGGACCTTCAGGACCATTCCCGTCGGTTCCTTGCCTCCCAGACGTGGACTCTGAGATCTGGGGAGAGGAAAGCCTTCTCTGAGGTCTTTGTAGGCAGGAGAGCAGAGCTGGAAGTGGAACTGAGGTGTGGCTTCCCTCGCTAATCCCTTGAGCCAAGAGCTGTGATCCCAGGAGGCGAGTCCTCGGACCCCCGCTTCGCGGACCAGTCAGCCTGTGAGAGGCAAGGGCTGCAAGTAGGATGTGCTGAGTTTCATGACGCAGGGAATCCTATGCGCACGCACAGGAGGGTTTCCCTAGCACGGCTTGGGGAGCAAGAGGAGGGGGGCTGTTATCTCCTGGGGGAGGGGCAAGAGCACTGCACCTCTCACTCCTGCATATAATAAGTGATCTGTAGATAGGCTGTGGAAGGGAGGGGAGGAGAAGGAGGTGACATCTGAGCAGATCCTCAAAGAA